>JAODUJ010221881.1:0-10484 GCA_027564615.1 Psolus chitonoides
ATACCATTATATCACATATAATTTGTTTCGTTTTAATTATATGGCATATAATGAATTATATCTCATATAATTTGTTTTGTTTCAATTATATGGCATATAATGATTTATATCACATATAATTTGTTTCGTTTCAATTATATGGCATATAATGAATTATATCTCATATAATGAGTTTTGTTTAAATTATATCCATATAAAGTGTTTCGTTTTCATTATATGACATATACTGTGTTTTGTTTCAATTATATCCATATAATTTGTTTCATTTCAATTGTGTGACATGGGGTTTGTTTCAATTATATCCATATAATATGCTGTGTTTCAATTATATGTGATATAAAGTTTTATATGACATATAATTTGGTTCGTGTCAATTATATGGCATATAATGTGCTTTGTTAAAATAGTATATCACATATAATTTTTTGTTTTCAATTATATGCATATAATGTTTTTCCTTCAAATATATGCAATATAATGATTTTATTTGACTGTATTAATTGTAAATAATTGTTACGATTATTCGAAATATATGTTTGGTCAGTTGTTTAATTATTTGCATATAATAAGAAAAGTTAATAAATATATGTAGATAATAAATTGTCTTTGAAATAGTTATATCACATATAATATTGAAAATAAAAATTATATATCATATAATGTCATGATTATATCCATATAATTTGAAACAAATGATAAATGTCAAACGGCGCCTCATATCTTGGTAGCATATATTTTTAGTCTGCCATCTTCTATTGTTCACTTCTGCCTCACTCAGCTTTGCAAACCTATGATCATCTACATCAAGATCAGACAGCGAGCAATAATAGGTTGAAGTTAGAAACCGCCATTGTAATTGTACAAATGTAGTGTTTACTGCAGAATTAGAATGTTGTCTGCAATGTTTTACTAATGTTACACATCTGTTAAATGCCCCTTAGCAACAGGCAGTCTCTGCTCCTCTTTGTTGTTAAGAAGCTTAGTCTGAAAGTTAGAGAATAATGACTGTTTGTTGCAGAATAAGTCGGTCATGCGGCATGGATTAGCCAATCATATTGCAGGATTTCATTAAAACACTGAGAAAGGTTGTACTCAAAGTTACCATACTTACATCAGAATCTCACTTACCTTCTGTTAACTTGCTTATGCAATTTTGGGTTCGGGCATTAAAACATCACCACAATACCACCAAACTGTTGAACTGCGCGATAGTTAGTGGGGCTGGCGGCCGATTACAGTCGGCCGAATTAGCGCCCCATAACTGGTTACCCTCATTCGTTCTGGGTGAATTTTCGGAATCGCAACAACTCACGGCTTTTCCCAAACATCGAACTTATCATTACGGATACTTTTTAAATGGATTTCATCACTGGATCGTTGGTGAAGTATCAGTAATTGGCTAAGCCCTGGGTCCTTTCTAGGGATTTTGCGGCGAATAGGGCTTAGGAAATCGGTCGTTTGTGCGGCTCTTTTCCGTAAGCTTCCCGCTTACCACTGTATCACACTACAGTGTATTTGCCTCCGCATATTGCGGCAAGGGATGGGCAGTTTTCTCGGACCCCATAAGGGTCCTTGGAGGGTCCAACCTGCTTTCCGGCCTAGCTCATCTTTTCCGCGACTGTCTTGTGGTCGTTTTGAACTATCTCTCGCCTTTCTATGCGGCGGGATTCTCTCGTGCTGAGAGTTCCAAAATGTTTTTTTTTCTTCGGATATTGGGTATAGCTGCCATTTTTTACTACGTATCTTGTATTGAGTAGTATGCAAGTTGGCGGTTCACTGTATCAGTCCCTACATGTGGGCTGACAGAGTGATCTACAGTGTGTTGTTTGCGCACTGTTGTAGTGCTGTCTTTCTGCTCATTTGCATATCAATCTATACGGGGGATTCCCACTGTACGGAGTCTCTGAAGTGAAATCTCACGAGAGATTTCCCGGGGAGATTTCACTGTGTAAGGATTATTGCGGTGTGGTGTTTGGACGCCTCCTTATATTGGAAGGTCTTCGGGGTCAGAGACCCTCGTTTTAAGGTGGACACTCTCCTATCAAGCACCGGTCCGAGCCGTAATTCAACATTGGGGTGTTTTTCGGCCGAGAGCCTGGCGTGACCCTGGGCCAACACACACATTTTAATTTTGTGAAATTCAGGTATTTTTGGTACTTTTTTTGCTTGTAAACACGATAAGTCGACCGTGCCTGGTCGGATCAAGTTCATAATTGGTTTGTATGTTCCCCATAATTAGTACATGATCCCTATTGTTTTTGAGAGAGGTCGTCTGAGGTCAACAAAAGTCCAAGACTGAAAACATTTTAAACACTCTAGGCCAACCAGATCAAGTTGATCCTTATTGGTTTTGGTAGCCGTGGTCGACAGAGGTCAAAATCTGAAAACGTATCATAAGTTTTTATGTTTGTCCTTGGCGCTTCCATCAGTATGAATATTGTATTTGTAGTGACTTTAAACAACTGGCTAATTAGCAAGTAAGGAATCACTGAGCCCTTTGGCTTTCTGGTTTATCTTTGCCCCCCCCCTGGCCCAGAGTAAGGGTACAATGGGGGGGGGGGGCTCATAGTGGGCTGGAGTCAGGGGGTATCTCCCTGTGCACTGTGTCACTTGTTGTTCTAACTCTTTACCTTTGTTCGCTCAGCAGGTGTATTCGTGAACGGGGTGAGTTTACACGTTCGCAGTTTAGCAGAAGGAAATGGAAAAACATGAATACAGAGAAAGGACGAAGACAGTATAGAAAACTGAACAACGAACTGAGAAGGGAAACTGATCAAGCTAGGGATAAATGGCTGGAAGAGCAATGTGAGGAAGTAGAAGAACTGAAAAGAAGAGGAAGATTTTATCTAGTGCACAGACAAGTGAAAGAAATCACTGTTGATAAGCATGGCAGTAGTAAGATTATGGAGATAGAAGGGAAGTATGGAGAAAGACTTAATAGACCTGACGTTCAGGGGCGCAAATACGGTAAAAATCAGAAGTCGGTCTCCGAGCGATCAAAAGTCGGTCTTCAACCCGTGTCGCCACTGGTTGGAGACAAACTTTTAATTGCTCGGAGACCGAATCCATGGCGTATTTACTAGTTCAACCTTCAGTTAGAAGCCCACTAAAACTCCAAATTTCCAATAAAAAACGCAAAATGTTCGCGTCTGAAAAATGGTAATTCTACATCGTGAACTATCTTACCTCATACAGCGTGTCAATACCATAGTTACCGCAATCTATCATTTGGCAATTTTAATTTATTTGGTTTTCTCTATCTGGGTATGAGAAGGTGGTAGAGTGGCCATTCCATAATTGCCATCCGTCACAGATGTGGACACCCGGCGAATGAGCCAGAGTGCTACCCGTAGGACTGGGCCCGGTCACGGGGGCACGCAGTCACAAACCCAAACCGGTGTCACTGATGTGGACACTCGGGAGTCGGAAGCCGGTGTAACAGAATACAGATGTGGACACCAAGCGAATGAGACAGACTGCTACCCGTAGAACCGAGCCCGGTCACGGAGCACGCAGTCAGTCGGGGTCACAGATGTGGACACCTGGAAGGAAGATCGGTTGACTACCCTCAGGGTCGAGTCCGACCACAGGAGCAACACTCGGGTAGAAACCCGAATCGGTCGGCAAACCGAACCAGGACATGTGGCGGCGGACCGGCCGCTACGAATGGACCGAGACCCGAGCCGATGCTCTGGGGATCGGCACCGTAACAGGCAAGCTGGTCGGCAACCGAAACCGGGAAATATTGCCGGAAGCAAACCACATGCCGATCAGGAACTGAACCGAGACCAGAGAGATAACCGCAAAACCACCGGCAAATCAGCCGATAACCCTCCGACGGGTTATGATCCTGATTCAGCACGAGCCGGCAACTGGCCCCAGGACTCGTCTGAAGCAGGAGATCAACCGGAAGATTGTAACCAGGATGCAGAGTCGGTTGACCCATGGTCGCCCACCCGAGAAGAGACGACGCACTGCGAACCAGTACGAAGGGTCGGATCGTCCAAGCTACTCTGACGGGGAGAGTAACGTCATACAGGACAATACCGACCAAATAGACTTGGAAACAGCACGAATGGAATTATTCGGATCCAGCTTGGGCTCTAGAGCGGGATCTCAAAGAGACGTTAAGGGATTCCAACCAGAGAGAGAGGATCCAGCACCTTCCACGTTTGTTTGAAAGTCGATGCGATATCTTTTCGACGTCGAATTGACTTCATTGAGCATTGTTCGAATGTCAAAAGACCGATTAAACGACGTCGACGACAGGACTTTCATCAGTTCATGCAGTTCATTGAATTGAATATCTACGGAGCTCTGTGCCAAAGGAGATGTCATGATGTCAAGATAAATTATTTCGCCGTGTCAACATCCTTCTGGAAGAGAGACGACTTTTCAAGATATATTATCTTGCCATGTTGACTAGTCATGATAAATAATCTCGCCATGTCGACATCCGTGCCCTCCATGTTATTCCCTTCTGTAGCCATTCTAAAGATCTGCTCAGTTAGCAGTCGGCCCACAAAGTATACAAAACAACGGAGGTTCATGCGACACGTTATCTTGCCAAGTCGTCTTACATCGAACAGGATGTTGACAAGTTTCTTCCTTCAGAAAGAATGATGACATGGCATAATAATTTATCTTGACAAATCGACATGACAAAAAAAAAATCTGGCGAAGTCGTTTCCATTCAGACAGGATGTTGACATGACGTGATCCTTTATCTTGACAAGTCGACATGGCAAGATACTTTGTTATCGCCAAGTCGTCTTCTTTCCAAAAGGATGTCGACATGGAAAGATTTTATCTCCACATCATGACATCTCGTTTGGCACTTCCAAAAGTTCCGTACATATCGGTTCCATCAGTCTGATGTTAATCAAACACTAACACCATAAGGAAACATAAAGCTACCGAGCCCTCAAAGCGCCAACCGAGTTGTTGTTATGTAGGTTATCTTGGCATGACCACATGCTCCACATCCTTTAAAACTTAATTCGTTAGGGAAATATTGACATCCCGATGCAGGGAATTTGACTTGCTGAGATAAATAATCTTGCAATGTCATGACGTCTGGTTTACATAAATTGTCTTGTCAATTTCCATCCCTCCATGTCGATATAGTGATTAATCTTGACATATCGAAATCGTAAGCAAAGAATACGAGATGGCTAGAAAATGTGTCTGGCTCTGTTAACATTCCATTTAAAGCCGGATTCAAGAGATTAAACTGCTAAAAAATAATACCGTCAAGAAATCAAGAGTCAATGACATAAATAATATGGTAATTCGTCTTTGAAATGTAACACAACCTATAGGCCTAATTTTTACTCTTATATCAACTATAATTCAGGAGTAATTGGCAAAAAGTGTTGAATCCCTTTTTCTTCTACCGACTATTTCGCAGAAGTGGTACAAATGCGTTATGAATATATTTCGTTCTTTATTTTTCGTTGTTTTTAAACTAGGTATGTCTTATATATTACTGTACGTTGATGTGGTGTATTTATGTATGCGTGGGTCACTGAGCAAAAGTCCGAAATAAACTCTGATTCCAGCTTTAAAGTCGTCATCTTGCTGAAATAAATTACCTCGCCATGTCGACTAATTTTCATAGCAGGTTTGAATATGTACCATATTACGTATATATAGCCGGTGTAGCAGTAGTACAGGTCCACCTGACAGGCTACATGTCGACATAAAAGTGTCAAGACGACATCTCATTCAAGGAAGACGACTTTGTGAAAGGATTTATAAATAGTTTGTTATGATCATAGTATGCTTACGTCAGTGAATAAATTAACTGTGTAATTTTACACAGTAAATATATTGCCATGCTGTCTTCATTCCAGTAAGATGAAATGGTGAGGTAATCTATATTAAATGTCAACATTACCTTCAAAGATGATCTTAATCTTTGCGTAACGACAGTACATGTTGCCCAGATGAGAGACACAATTGTGAGAAATAGGCCTATAGGAGGCTCAATAACTACAGTAGGCCTATCACTACAGTACTGCATCCATTCTAAAAAAAACATGAAATTGGAAAATTTGGAGTTGGTGTGGTTAATATGAACACCTCCTGTTAGGCCCCTCTACATGACGCGAAACGCATCTAATGGCGCGAACTGGACTCCCTATCAACCGTAGAATTCTGGCCGAATCCCTGCTGCTAAGTACTCTCGATCATCACCAAACTGCCAAAGGAGCTTGTCTTGATTGTATTATGAAGGGCCAACTAACCACCATCATGATGTGATGTCGACGGGTGTTTCATGCATGGCTAAATTTATTTCCCACATTTCTGTTGATACAAAGGACTTCGTCCTATTTCCTTTAACCCCATACTTGAAAATATGAGCACCGTCTGTCACAACTAAACCAGGTTTGAATAAAAACGTAACTTAGTCCCCTTCAGTTGCAACCCCGGATTCTTTTCCTCGACTTTGAACAGTCGCAAAAGACAACTTTTGGATAATTATAAGAAACAAGGAATCAAATAAAACGACTGAGACGGTTCTGAAAGTTAAACAAATTTATTAATAATTATAACTTCTCCGCAAGTTTTGATAATTTCAGAAACAAGATTTTTGGAATCGTTTCAAACAACTTACAACATTATACGGCCGATTTTATACTTTAACTTACGCGAGCTTTTCGGTACCTTTCGTTGCTCGCCCTTTTTCTTGTGTCCTTAAACAGGGCTGCCGGATTCATGCCTTCATGGCCGTCTGCCTGTGTATACTGCTATAAGTAGATCACTAGTTCCAGGGTCGTCTAAACGGTATCGACGCCTTCGTGCCCAAGAACTGAAAACCTCCTGATACGAATATCGAAATAAGTTCGAAATCGTCGCTCGCAGTAGCGATGACGTATTTTCTGTCTTCTTAACAAACAGTCAAACGGTACCTTCGTCTCTCCCAGATGATGATTAAATCTCCATCACAAATAAAATTTCCCAAGATTAAATTCTTCTCCTTGTTACTAATGTAACATGTTGATTCTGACTCGACTCGATAATCACAAATCGAATGAATTATTTGATAAAAAATCGTTCCTTTTAAGCCGTCGAGTATAATGTTTCTCCGAAGGGTAATCCGCCGGTTATGGCGTAATCCCGTAATACATACATTAGACTCTCTAGTCTGGATGATATGATGTCACCCCCTGTCTAAGAATTGTCTGAAGAATCCCCCTTTATGTTGCAATAGTTCTCAGAAATCCATGGAACGGAACGCGTAGCCGGGAAATTCCCTCCTACGTCACCCGCATACTAACATACGATGACTCGCCGTGTTATACGATCGGTAATTCCCCTCGGTCGGAAGATGAAGGGGATACGTAGCGTCTGAGTAGTAAGAATAACTCGCTATTTCGACAACGGGGCTTTCTCCTAGTAGTAAATATAGCATATATGACTGACTGTTCCGACATCGGGGATCTCCCTCTCGGCTGCGAATGCTCGTCATGTCTGATTCGTTGGAATTAACCCCTTGCGAAATCTTGGGAAGTCCCCAACAGTCTCACGATGGTCGACCTGAACTAATTAATATATGTCAACCTGTGACACCGTCTCAGTCCACCCCCCCCCCCCCACACACCGAGTTGGATGGATGAAGGGCAGTTTAGCTTTGATATAAGAGTGGTAAATGTTTTCAGTTTCATTATAATGCAATGTGAAATATATGAGTTAGATACACATAATGTTTTGTAACTTCGCCTGACTTCAGTAAATATTATATTACCAATTATGTGCATTTTGTAGTGACATAGCTGTTTGAAAATCAACCCTTATTTTTGCTTTAACTTAGGTGACAAAGTATACTAATGTTATGTTATTTAATACGCAAGGACTCGGACTCGCATGGCAAGGACTCGGACGCGAATACCAAGGACTCGGACTTGGACTTGGATGCTAAGGACTCGGACTCATACTTGGACTCGGATGTGCTGGACTCGACTACTTCACTGACTGTGAGCTTCTTACGTAAGTTAAATCCTCTGTGGGTAGTGGGGCTACTTACGAAGAAGCGACACTTACCTTCTGGTTCACCGCCCTCCTCTCCACTTCGACGGGGGATCCTAGCAGGTGTTACAGGATGAGGGTAACGAGCAGTTCAAAGTTTGGTGATATTGTAGGTGATGTTTTGGGGCTCAAGCCCAAAATGCATATTCAATGTTTAACTATCGCTTCTTCGTAACTAGCTCCACCCCAGTGGGGGTCAGTTTGTATAATTTATCCAGTACGGTATTCAATGAAGTAGTAATATTCATGTTATCTATGTCGGGTGCATCTATAATAATACGTCATGTATGTATATATCTATGTATCTCCGTCCCTCCCCATGTACTCATTATGGGAACATATATACCAAGTATGAACTTGATCCAACTAGGCATGATCGACCTATGGTGTTTACAAGCTAAAGTGGCGTGACAGAGGGACAGAGTGAGTGACGCACAACGAGGACAATAGGCTTGTTCACTTCGGGACCAGCAAAAAGAAACTAGAGATTGACCTTACTGGCATGAGTGCTCATGAAAAAGAGATCTCTATTAAGTCCAGTATTTCATGGTTGCATCTACCCTGTGTAGATTTAAAATTACCACAGAGAAAGGCGAATTTGATGTCTGATAGACTGTGATTAGGTAGATTAAAATGTTCAGCAACTGGGAAGCATTGTCTGTTCTTACGTATGCTTAACTTTTGGTTATGAAACAGGGAGCCGAAATCTAGTACCAGTTCCAAAAATATAGGATATTTCAGGGCATTTGCAACAATAGAGGAGATAAACGACCTTATCCGAGTCGCAACCAAAAGTACCTGGCCTCAATATGATACCTGAAGCCCGATGGTGGATAGTGGGGCAAGGGTCGAGGTGTATGCGCACCATACACCTGTTTTTTTTTGACAGGCTATGTTACCGCTCATGATCCTTGGCTGGGGGTGGGGAGTGCGAACTACAATCTTGGTCAAAATGGTTGGGACACTCAGTCTTATTGCCCTATAAAATGTCTTGAAGAAATGTTCCAATAAATGTTTTAAACGTTTGACACAACCCCCGTTCCCCCGTGCAATGTTGCGTCCCTTTGAAAAATGAGGTGATTTATTAATACACCAACATTATCACCAACATTGAACGGGGGAGCGGGGGTGTCCCAAGGTATTTTGTCCAAGATTGTAGATGTTCTGCCTTTAACACAGTTTGCATTTTAACTTACAAAAAATCTCAAATTTTCTCTAAAAATACAAGCATGGTGCTGAGCTCATAAATGTTATGGGGACTTAGTCTAGATAAGTCCATCAGGGTATTGTAAAGATTGTGAAATATATAACATGAATGTGGGGAGTATGATTTATGATCTGGCAAGCAAATAATGGCTCATGCTCATCATCTGGCCAGCTAAACTTTGTGTCCTGGCCCTGGCCATCAACTTTTCACCTATCTGGACATACACTGTATACTGGGAGATGTACATGACACTTTATGTTGCCAACTGGTAATTTTACAGCCAAATTCAGCAGTGCTATAGGCCCACGACTAAGTTAGAAGAGGGAAGACTGACATAAGACCATCAAAGCATCACTTACTCTCCTTTCTAGGTAGTAATTATCATAAAAAGCTACTTGAAAGCAGCAAATAAATGACTTCAGAAAACTAGCTCCTGGTGGACTCAAACTAAGAGCTCAAATGGGCACCTCAGGGGAACCAGGCTCTAATTTAGCTTCCATACTAGAGCTCGGTCCATGCACCCTTATTTTGACTCTTGTTACCCACTACTGTACTATATCTCAGGCATGTGAACTTTACATAATGATGTCAGTATGTAAACTTCACATAACACCCATCGTTTTGTTTATTTGTTCACGAAATGACTCATATTACGTCATGTCATTTTACCTAATCATGAAAATGTATAGAGATAATCGGGAGAATTGTACTACATTCGGAGAAGAGAATATATACTCTGAAACACCACACTACTTCTTAGGCATGATGTCCAAAATTTACATTTACAAAGGTACATACACTCAACAATAGATGGATTGAATTTCCTCAACTGCTGGCCCAGCATCATAGTGCATAATCACTGGAGCATGCCAGTGGCTCACAATACAGATGTAAGTTGGCTCGCCTCAGCAGCTGTAGCCAGAAATGAAGGTCTTTCAAACCACAAATATTTCCTACAGAAGATCACACGCGAGCGCCTCGACATTCACGAGAGCCGTGGCCGCCGATAGAAACCTCAGGATTACCAATGCAGAACTCTGTGTCATCATACATATAACAATCCCTGGTACCCAGAGAATTAGTCATTTTGGTTCCTAGTTTGTTCCTAGATGATCCCTATTGATTTTGATGGAGTTCAAAGGTCATTTGAGATCAACAGGGGTCAAACGCTGAAAACCTTGTAACCACATTATCTCAGCTGTCATACAGTGGATTGATCTCATACTTGGTATGTGTATTCTACTCA
>JAODUJ010222102.1:0-10480 GCA_027564615.1 Psolus chitonoides
AGTTTGTGATATGTCTTGGTTAGTGACCCGAGGAAGTGATCTAATTATTAAATAATGAAGTACCCTTAGATGCAATTATTTGGATGTCCCCGTCCCGTTTGAGAACTTTTGGAATAATGAAGTGCCCGAAATGCAATGTTATGCTATATTTTGAATCTGTTGTAGTAACTTTATCTTCGTGCATGTATAACTGAGGGGGGGGGGGTACGAATGACATCCCCTTGTCAAACGTTGGGGGATACACCCCTATGGTCTATACCTATGCGACTAACGATGTAATAAGGCATGGTTTATGGTTCATTCTTAAGTTGTGGATTACCTTCTTTCTGACTATATCTCATAGTGTATATATGTGATGCACACAATGCGTACATGGTGGGGGCAGAGCCTCATTCTCAATGACGCCATGCAATCTCAGTAACATAGACCGTATACACGGGCTGCAGAAGTTCCGACCTTTGTTATGTATACCGTAATTAATAATAAGGTATACAATACACGCTGACGTTATTTATAAAATAAATACCAGTGGCTCCGCCATCAAGGGTCCGGGATAGCGGGGCACCAACCACAATTAAGCTGACCCCCGAAAGGCACAACTGAAATAAAATAATCCGGGGATTGCCGTGTTTGAGTGACATCATATGACATGAAAGAAGAAATGTATATAACTTGCGTGCAGAGCGGGCGAAAAAATATGTATGCCCCATATTTTGGTTTTTGGCGGCACATTGCGATAGTCGCCTCCATGCCCTCCCTCTGAAATTGCAAAGCTTCAACGCATACAGAACTCCGCTGCTAGGATAGTCACTCGTGTAAAAGGTCCTGTCCACATGAAACCTATACTTCGTCAACTTCACTGGCTTCCAGTGCGCCAACGAGCTGCTTTTAAACTGCTTCTCATCACGTACAAATCCGTCCATAACCTTGCTCGTAAGTACATATCTGACCTCATATCCATCTACGAGCCAAGTCGCCAGCTTCGCTCTTCCACGGAACTTCTTTTGGTTATCCCCTCATCAAAATCATCCGAACATCAACTTATGGCGACCGAGCCTTCTTTGCTGCTGCTCCCAAAGTATGGAACAACCTGCCATCCTCCATCCGACAAGCACAAACTGTCAATTAGTTCAAATCTAACGTGAAAAAACACTTGTTTTGTACTGTCATCGTAGATTGTCAGTGTGCGTGTGTGGAACTGCATCAGACGTGATGCACTGCCACTGCATAGCGGCCACTTTGGGATCTTCCGCTGACCGACCTGTCCACTTCTTAAGGTCATCCATCCAGCGGGCCGTCAGACGTCCACGAGTACGCCGACAGCCTGTAGGCGTGCCATCCAAAACTGCAGCGGCCAGAGCTGTCTGGTGACATGAGCAAACAACTTTGGCCAATTTGGCCTTCCGTGCTAACACGATGTCTGCTGACAGACGCCACCTATCACCGATGAGCGCATTGAGCTGGTCGTTGCAAACATAGTCCCTCCAGAAAATCCCTAGAAGATGTCGCCAGATAGTCGACCAAAGCTATCAAGCCGATTGATGTCGCTTGCCCTGAGTGTCAGTGTGCTGGCGCTATGAAGAACTTTGGATTGATAAAGGCTTGATCGAGTCATGTGAATTTTTGTTGTGGTCGAGACTCGAGGCGAATAGAGATATTTGCACTACTGTAGAGCAGCCTTGTCCATGGCGATGCGCATGCGTAGCTCCTTCTGTCATCCAAGTCGTGTGTAATTGAACTGTAATTGTGTTATTAGGTTTGTTTCCTCTCAATAGGGGAAGGTGGAGAGGAGACGTACGGAAGGTGAAAGCAAGGCGTCTACGAAAGGCCTAGCTATCAAGTCAACTAAGTCAAGTCAAGATGTGAGAATATTTAGTAAAATATTTCGCAATGCACAGTGGCCTATGTCACTGGTCAACTACAAACTGACAGTTTGCCCAACATGACACTTGCTAATTTCAATAACATGACTATTTACGTTTTGAACTTTAATAGATTGAAGTTAGTATGTGTTTTCCACACATTGCCGCTATCGAAAATCCAAATTGCCACATTTCTGAAATTTATTGGAGTTTCGAATTTGTGAAATTCTTCTTCAATTACCCTCCAATTCACACCACCTTTTACTTTCAGACATGACTATGAAGGCAAAAATGAAACCCATCAGGGGTATAAAGTTAGCTCAAAAGGGGCAACTAGTCTTAGGGACTAGTTCTTTAACACTTTCTGCAGATTAAAATCAATCGGAAAATAATAATATTATTAATATTAATAATAATGATTATAATAATAAAAGACTTGCTAGAGCGCCTAATGCAGAAAGCCTCTAGGCCCTTTATGGACCCCCAAAAATAAAGAAAGCAGGCGATAACACAAAAGTTACAACAGGAGAGACAAATCAAAACCTCACAGTGGCACGAAGATGACCCACACACCCAGAGAAAATGCACAGTGGCACGAAGATGACCCACACACCAAGAGAAAATGCTGAGTGAAGACATATGTTTTGAGACCTTAGTTGAAAGTGGTCACAGACTAGGCCTGGCGAATAGAGTTTGGGAGGCTATTCCATAATTAAGGAGCAGCAGAGGCGAATGAACGATCACATAGAACTTCGTCGAGAAGCTCACTGCTGTCTTAAACCGACTCTCGGATGCTGCCCTTAGAGCTCTAGGAGAAACATACAGCTGAGCAAACTCTGAAAAGAAATCAGGGGCCTATTCCACTAAACTCCACTTAGTGTGACAGGACTTATGGCCCCTCCGACCGAAGTAAGTCATATTCACTAAGTCGTACGTGTTAAGGCTACTAAGACGCGACCTAGTGCCTTGAAAGTGCATAGAAGAATTGTAAATGCAACTCCCTGCTTTATTGGTAGCCAGTGAAGCTGGTAGAGCACAGGTGTAATATGCACATCTCGCGGAACTCGAAGAATAAGTTGAGCTGCAATGTTTTGTATTCGCTGAATCTTTGCGATTACACTATCAGAAAGACCAAACAACAATGAATTTCGGGAGTCCAATCGAGATGTAACAAAAGTATGGATCAACATGGTGGTGGTTTTCTGATTGAAGAATTGTCGGATGTTCCCTGTCATTCTTATTGCATGCAGAGCAGCTTTACATATGTTGTTCACGTGATTAGTCATTCTCAAAGAGGAATCCATGATCATCCCCAAATTACGAGTTTGAGAAGCAGGCTCGATAATCGAGTTGCCGACTTTATTACAATAGTGGGCTGCCAATGAAGTATTATTAAAATGTGATGAGAAGAAAATGAACTCAGTCTTCTTGTCATTTAGCACTAACATATATTCGATCGGCACCAAGATCTAATATCAGCGATACATGCTTCCATTCTATTCAAGGCAATAACACAGTGCGGAGGATTGCATGTCATGTATAGCTGAGTATCAGAAAACCATTGGAGTGCTTTACCAGTGATACTATATCTTACAACGAGGCAGTAAATCAGCTGTGTGTGGTCTATGATCTATGGTATCGAATGCTGCACTGAAGTCGAGTAGCACTAGCACGGCTTCATTGCGCATATCCAGAACAGAAAGAATATCTTTCCGTACAGTATGGCCGTCTCGATGCTATGAAAAAGACGGTATGCAGACTGCGTTGGAGCGTGGAGGTGATTGTCAAGACTTCGTAACACAGGGACGCCCTCAATTTGGACACAGGTATTGTACTACTTTTGAGAAAATGTGTCTACATTGCAGGTGAAAAAGATGGGTGATATAGTAAAATATAGAAAACTGGCCTGTTTTAAGTAACAATAATCCTTTATTCGTTCAGTCTTACTCCTTTTATTATCACATATATGCATAATTTGGATTGATTAGGGATTAGCCTTATATTCTACTCTTAGCATATTACTCGTAATATGTGACAGGTCGACGAAGATCCATGAGGTCTTCAGTCATCCGTCGATCGTTAGGCGGTAGTTCTGCGATCTGTATCGTAAATAGCTTTTGCGATTTAGCGCTGTCGCGAACGCGAAAACTGCATTTCGAATGAACGTGTAAAATCGCTTCCTCTCGAGAGAAATTCGAGCTTGGTTTCCAATTGTTAGGATCCTTCAACCTGCCGACGTATAAATCGTAGCCTTTGCAATGGTCAGGCTAGGTCTGGGCCCATCGTTGCGTGAGCCATAGTATCATGTTTTCACAGCACAACATATCAGTTAACAGCGCGTCTCGTGGAACTGATGCAAACGTTAGTTGCATAGGCTATATCCTAAATAAAGTAATAGGCTAGCGTTATCCTGAATGTTTCATAAACACTGACTCTCTAGGCCTAATGAGGGCCTATTTATATTGAAGGCAAACCTTTCAGGAATATTCTGTTCTCTATTTGGAGTCTTTGTAAGATTCTATTTTTGAGATGACGTACATCTTCTAAACAAGAGGTTTCTTGAAATCGTCACTGCATGCTTCTTGCACATTTCAGTGTTGACATGTCATGACGAATTTCTTTATGTCAATCATGTTCCCAAAATTCACTTACTTAACTGCATGATCATCAGTTTGCTTCGCGAATCTGCCAAATTCACTTGAGTAATCTAGAATTGTCCATGCGGAAGTGGAAAGTTAAAGAGTCATTCAAACGTTTAAAGGTAGTCCCATAACAGTAACCTTGTAGCTGATTGACAACTCTTTCAATCATCTTTCTAAGGAAAGGGAGATTTGATATCGTGCGGTAGTTGGCAAAAAATCGACGTCCGAACCCCTTTTTTGCAGTAGAATAACACGTACGTGCTTAAGCGGCGAGGGAAGAGCACCTGAAGACGAAGAACAGTTAACTATCCCGGTAATAATTAGACGACGATCGTCGCCGCAGAGTTTGATAATGTTGCAGGCAAAGGGTCCAATGGGCATGATGTGACAACAGCTAACTTGTTGGCACAAAAAAACTTATTTTCAGAAACTTCAGAAAAATTTGTAAAAGTAGTCAGTCGTACATGACACATTCGCGAATAGTCATTGAATATTCATCACAGAAAATCACATTTGTGAATGGTGATTGGCTGAAATCCCCCCTCCCCCTATCCCAGTTGCGTCATGCAGAAACAATATGCGATCGGGACCTGTCAATACGAACAACTGCGCATTGATTCAGCATCCGTCGTTCTGCATAGTCATTTGACCGTGGCCTCCGTTCTCTCAGATTGTAGCGGTTCGGGCGGGACTGCAGGAACCGGTTTTATCAATTGTTCCCGTGCAACTGCAGCACGTCTCAGCCGGGGGACACTTTTCTCCTCCAACCAGTGACATTCCTAACCCAACGGAGTTTGAGGCGACCTCTCCCACGTTGGATGTCAGCTGGAAGTCCATCGATTGAAGAATTATACAGCCCGACTTGTCTTATCACATGGTCACACCAAGCCGCTCTCTTCTTTATATCCTCTTCACCAGTGAGGTAACAACGACCATCTATCATTGTTGTCATACTGTCATTGGTGATAAAGTCAGACCATTTGATGCCCAGCAGTGTTCTCCATATTGTTTTGCCAAAATCATCACAACGTTTGAAAATATGTAGAATTTAGTTGCAGTATTGTAGAGTTGTAAAGTATTTTCGCTAGAACCAGGGAACGCACAAGTTGAATTTCAGTATCGAGTGATAGCTGAGAAAAGGATAAATATTTACAGTTCCGTAGAGCAGCAGAACAGATATCAATTTGTAGTTTTATGTGTCAAATGTGTCAAATGTCAAATATATAGACCATAGGGTTCGAGATAAAAACGCAATCACGGTGATAATAAAATAATAATATTAGCCAATAAAATGGCCATACTTAACTCGAAATGATGCATTAAATATTACGTCGAAAAGTCGTGTCCGTGCGGTGTTGAGTAGTTGACCCAAAAATTGACGACTTTTAGAAGCACGCACAATTGTCGGAAACACTTCTTTTGAATCTCGAAAATCTCGCTCAACTTTTTTTCTCTCAAACTTTACCTATATACAAACAACCCAAACCATCTCATAACGGGCGGATAGCTCTGTGGTTAGAGTTCCGGACTCCAGAGTTCGGTTCCTCACAGGACTGCTCGGATTTTCCAATGTGTCCTTAGGCAGGGCACTTTGCTCCGATTGCCTTTCTCCATCCAGGTGTATAAATGGGTACAACAGCGTATCAGTTGCTCGGGTGAGTGACCTTCTGGGTTGCCGTCTAGGTTGCCGTGCTGATCGTTACACCAAGCCGTGGGATCCCAAGAGTGGGTCGCGTTGCTACCATCGGATGGCGACCCCGTTAAAGACGCAAGTCGAAATAAAGCAACACCAGAAGCCTAGCTTCACACGATCAAGAAAAAAATCTCCTGAAATGAGACCCACTCCTGATTTTCTAAAAATCAGGAGTGGGTCTCATTTCAGGAGATTTTCTTCTTGGAATAAAGGAAACATTTAGGAAGAGTTGTAAGATTAGGATTGTTGCTAGAAGATATAAAGGCCTGGGGGTTATAGGAGGGCGGAAAACAAGAACATGGGAAAGAATTCCAGAGATATGAAGTTCTAATGACGAAAGAATTAGAGTGAGAGACGAGTAGAGGTAGTACAAACAACGTACTGATGGTTGGTGCGAGTCGACCGAGTTACACGAGCAGGGACGAACAGTGGAGGCATGCAAGTTTTCAGTTCAACAGAGCACCGCCACTATAGGGATTTACGAAGATGCTTTTAATATCAATTTGAGAATGGAAACATACATAACCTGTAGTGGCAATTAGTGAAATATATAGAAACACTGATGAAGATCGGAAATCTGTAAGTAGTGAAAAGCTCATTGCTTCACCGTGAATCGAACCGCGGACCTCTCGCTTTACGTGCGATCGCCCTGCCAATTGAGCTATGAAGCCACTGGTAGTCTCGAACCCGAGGAACATTATGCATTTCACAGTTGGATCGGCATCTATATGTGAACAGCACTAGTCCTACTTTGCTGCAGAATCCCATCCAGAGATCAAATTTGATACATTCCGACCTGAATACAAATTGTGACCCACCATAGAGATCTATGTACGCGAATCGAGAAGATACCAAGGTCAACGTTCTCGGACTGTGATACCACGTATGCAGCTAGCCGGTTATACACGTCCCCCTGGCGGGTTAGCCCAGAAGTGGAATAGTAAGTAAGTTTTATAAGACATTTCCGTTGTGTTTAGTGAATTATAACAAAAACACAATTTTATGTGTTTTTCGAAAGTTATTATGGCATTTCACAACCAATTTGACCTGTGTGCTATTTACAATATCATGATTTTAAGTTTTCTCCTCTTCTACATGAAGTGTCTACTTCCGTCCTAACATGCAAAGGACACATATAACCTATTTACTTCATGGATGGTTATTATTATATTTAACCCTTAAAACATGAGTCTGAGCATTAGTAGGAGAAAAATCCGGAAATAGCAACACTAAATTGCCTAGCTTACTAAAATACAAAGTACATATATCCTCACTTCATAAATTAGTTTATTATTATTATCGTTGACCCTCAAAACATTGATCTAGGCACTTCATTTATATAGTTATCTGCTATTGTGGTTGAAATAAAGTAACACGAATGTCGCGTTAACATAGCTCATTGTTTTCTACGTATTTTTTGTCGATATGGAACGCTGAAAAAAAGTTTATTTCCGTGGGGTGCAGGCAAACCTCTTCTTCTAACGAAACTTTATACTTCTTTTCATTGGTAGCAAATATGACCTGCTTAGCATTGTACTACCTACTGATTGTACGATTGACCTATCTATATATATATATTGAGGAAGTATCTACTTCCTTTACACATTTTCAGCGGAGTGCGCTATCTCCTAATTACAGAATCTATGTTGAACATGTTCAGGACTATGAAGTTAATTGGCATTCATAAACCAACACGAAGAAGTAAGAGATGCGGCTTTAAATGTTCAATTAAGCAAATTGAACTCGTTCAACCATGGGCCGGATCAGTCTCTACACTCTCGACATCAGTGAATCCTATACCTCAAAATGGAATAAATTGGACTAATCTCATCCAAATACCCATTAGCCCCCCAAACAAAAATGGTAAACCAACGCTGGAAACAACTGTTGGACTGATAAATGCTAGATCTGTTATGAACAAGTCAGAAGCGATTGTCGATCATATATTGGAATATCGGCTGGATCTAGTAGCTGTAACTGAAACGTGGATACCTGCCTCGCTTTCTCTTGATCCTTCACTGAGAGAATGTTTGCCTCCAGGCTACACTTTCTCGCATGTTCCCCTCCAAGGGAAGCGCGGAGGTGGGGTAGCACTGATTCATAAGATAAGTATCAGTGGCAATATGATTAAGTACGATGTCAACTATGAATCATTCGAATCGATGGAAATGACCCTCAATTTTTGTTCTTCAATGCTGCGCATTATAGTTGTCTATCGACCACCATCCTCCTCCAAAGCCAAATTCTTTGAAGAGTTTACAGAACTGTTATCCCGTGTGAATATTGCACCCGGCCAACTTGTTATTCTGGGGGATCTTAATTTCCACTTTGATAAAGTGGATAACCCAGATACCGTGAAGCTCAGAGACATATTGTTGTCTTTCAATCTCATTCAACATGTATCAAATCCAACTCATAGTAGTGGTCACTGCTTGGATCTGATTATCTCTAGAGAAGAGGATAATCTTATAACATCAACTGAAGTCTCCTCTTTACTGAGCGACCACCATGCGGTTCATTCAGTGCTCCAGCTACACCAACCACCAGCCCAACGGAAAACTTTATCGTTCCGCCAATTTGGCAAAATGGATAAAGATTGTTTTCGTGAGGATTTGTTGGAAACTCCATTGGTCACCTCTCCAGCGGCATCACTTGATGAAGCTGTTGAGCAGTACAACAGATGCCTACAAGATCTAGTAGATAAGTATGCTCCCCTTAAGACCAAGACTGTCTCTGTTCACCCACCTGTACCATGGTTTACACAAGAAATCAAAGATGCTAAGAAAGCCCGGAGGAAGGCCGAAGAACGCTGGAGATCTAGTGGCCTCGTTGTCCATAGAGAATCCTACATTGCCGAACGAAACAAGGTAAATCAAATAATGAGACGCGAGAAACAACGCTACTACAACACAGCGATTGAAGAATGTCCAGACCAGCGGTCTCTCTTCAAGATTATGAATAGACTGCTTCACAAAAATAACCAACAAGTATTGCCATCCTGTAGCTCCATTCAATCCTTAACCGAACGGTTCAGCAAGTTCTTTACAGCAAAGGTGACAAGGATTAGAGATTTGTTAGATGGTTTATCCATGGATCAGCACAATTTCCCTGAACCTTTTCAAAAAACATCTGATACTTTTCTTAGCGCTTTGCAACCGATCGGTCAAGAGGAGGTGTTGAAGACCATCACAGCTTTAACAGCGAAGAGTTGTGCACTCGATCCTGTCCCTACCTGGCTCTTGAAAGAGCATTCAGACATTCTGACACCTGCCATGACGAACATTATCAATCTCTCTCTGGTTAACGGTTCATTTCCGTCTGCCCTCAAAACCGCCTTGGTAAGGCCTCTCCTGAAGAAACCTGCACTAGACAAGGACATGTTATCTAATTATCGACCGGTGTCGAATCTACCTGTCTTAGCAAAACTAATCGAGAAGGCAGCAGATAACCAGTTCTTCTGTCACCTCACCCACAATAATATGCTCCCCTCTGTACAGTCAGCATATAGGCCTAAGCACTCGGTGGAGACAACTCTCACTAAAGTTCATAACGACATAATCCGCGCTGTTGACAGGTCCCAGGGTGTTCTACTTCTACTATTGGACCTGTCGGCAGCATTTGATACCATTGACCACGCATTGCTGCTCAAGCGTCTTCACGTCCTTGGTATAAGAGAATCGGCACTAGCATGGGGTGAGTCTTACCTGACTAGTCGTGAGCAAGTTGTGCATATTGACGGTGTCTCCTCATCTCCTGCAGGACTTCAATTTGGTGTTCCACAAGGCTCAGTTAAGGGACCCAAAGACTTTATCTGTTACACGTCTCCAATAGCTGAAATCGCCCGCATCTATGGTGTTTCAATTCACATGTATGCGGATGACACGCAACTGTATCTCCCGTTTAGTGTTGATTCAGCCGAATCCATGGCAACAGCATGGGATACCATGGAAGTCTGTGTCAGTCATATAGCGACTTGGATGTGTCAGAACAAGCTCCAATTGAATGAGAGCAAAACGGAGTTTATTATAGTCTGCTCTCCCCAGAATCGACACAAAATTCGTCGATGTTCTATTAACGTTGGTGATGCCGTTGTTTCAGCATCGTCCGCAGCTAAAAATCTGGGAGTGATGTTCGATGATACAATGAACATGAAGAAGCAAATCAGTGGTATATGCAGTGCCATGTCGTATCACCTGAGGCAAATTGGTAGAATTCGAAAATTTCTGACGCAGAAGTCCGCAGAAACCCTGGTGCATGCACTATTAACATCACGTTTGGATAAC
>JAODUJ010222212.1:0-10480 GCA_027564615.1 Psolus chitonoides
CGAGTTATACCAATGACCAAGGGTAATGGAATGTAAAGTGCTTTGAGACTGGCCTCGTCGGTGTAAGGCGCTATATAAAACTGGCCATTATTATTAATAAATGATAAAAGTACAATGTAACTTTACCACAAGCCATCACATAAACTGCAGAAAACCCAGTGTTCTTAATATGCTGCTGTAATCACCTTGAATGACTTCAGAGACTGTTGTTGAGATTAATTTACAGCACCTTTCTCATGTTTGCTGTGCTTGCTATATAATTATTATGTGTATGTCTTTCAAACATAATGAAGCTGAATATTTTGATATATATTGTGTATCTGCTGCAGACTATTAAATTTGAGTGCATAACAATGGAAAATGTGTGTGCCTATCTGTCTGTGTGTATTGCTGTTAACTGTAACCGTCATTGGGCAGGGGGGAACCTGCGCAACAATGGCAGAGGTGGCGCTAAAGACATCCTATATTGTTTGCAACATTCCTTTAGCGTCGTGCCCATGCATCTCCCTGCTACATATATCCTTTCGCTACTCAGTTTCGAGCATACCGTGGCCAGGGGAAGAGGTAGGCTCACATGTGACCCTATACTATCCCTGCTATATGGACAGTCGAAGGCAGGCACATCTCTGCAAAGCGAATGTCATATTTCCATGATTACTACGGACAAAGAAGTATTTCTTCATTAACTCAACTCATAGCTGGCAGGGGGAATTTGCGCAACAATGGCAGAGGAGGCGCTTATTGTTCGCGACATTCTGGTAGCATAATGCCTCAGTGCCCCTGCATCTCCCTGCTAGATATATCCTATCTGTGTGTAAATTGTGGCAAATGTGTACACAATCTTGTTACCAACAAATACACCCCACCAGTCATCCACACATAATTTTCAGACCACACAAATGTGGTTATAGTGGCGTTTAAAGGAGAACTGAAGGCAAAATGAGTTCTTTCGTTGAAAATTAGTTGAACGAATAATGAAGAAATACATAGGCCAGAATAGTGAGTAGTCCCTGAGTGACATACATACTAAAAATCACAATTTAGAAATCTTGAAGACTATTTGCAACTGCTTGCTCTACAACATACCTCTTTGAAAAATTGGCCTTCAGTTCCCCTTTAACTACTATCATCTTCTATGCAGTTCATGTGATCTCATTAGTATTTTTCTGTCATTGCACTAACTCTACCTGTGTTCTGTATGCTTGTGCTAGCTACCTTAAACAAGTCTGAACTGCTTTTAGGTCATCAAAAGTAGTATTTATTATATTCTATTTTTTCTTATTTTATTATTGCTGTAAACGTTAACTGGTTTTAATATCCCATTGTTACTAGTCACTCAGTGATCCAGTTGATATAAATTTAGGTCAACAGACACTACCTAATCAAGTTTACCTACCCCCCCCCCCTAACCTTAAAAGGGGTACAGCATTTGAACAAGTGTGAACAGACAGCTAGATTCCAGAAAAATCGACTTGATCCTTGAAAAAAACTATATCTGACACATTTTGAGCTGATATTGTTACATTTTTCACAATGGAACCAGATGCAGTTGTAAAATTTTCAACTGCACATCTTTCCTGGGATTAAATGATACATAAATAGGGCAAAATAAAAAATGACACAACATCAATTTCAACAAATATAGAAGAATATTTATTTCCACTGTACAGTTACATTAAATGCTTTTGTTTATAACAATAAATACATTATAAAATATCACTCTGACACATACAGCAAGGCACAATATGGTTCAAGGTGATATTTTTTTCAATTGAATGATAAAGTGTGAAATAAGTATAGGAATGTGACTGAAATTTTAATGGGTAATTACTTTAATTGCACTTGGGGTATCCAATAACAAAAATGCATTATTTGTTTGAATAAATTTCTCTCAAATATATGTTCAATAAGGCCTACACACGTGTGAGTGATTCAAACAGTGTTGCTGACATTGCCATGTCTATACATGGTGCAGAGCTCATACCATACATGGTTATTAATTGCAACATGCAGAACAATGACCTTTCATCCAAGAATCATTGTGTTCAAATTCCATCATAGCATGTATTGGCCTGAAAGGACCACTAACTAGCTGACCCCAAATCCCTGACCATGCATGATGACCCATCATCCATCGACACCTGTGCCTAGTTTCATCAAGCCCATCATGACTGACATGTATGCATAGGATTGCATAGGATAATATTATCTGTAGGATTGTAGTGCCTCAAATGAACCCTAGATGATCTTTGATTTAAAGTCCCCGAACACGCTGAAGGAAGCACTACCCAAGTCTAATTATGACAAAACCTCAACACTGTACTATCAAATCTGTGGGAGAAGAAGCATTTTGAGTGTTTCTTAAAATGACCACTAGATGACCTCAAATTCCTGAACATCTCAAAGGAACCACTACCCAAATATAATTATGATAAACCCTCAACACTGTACCATTAAATCTGCAGGAGAAGTATTTTTAGTGTTTTCATAAAAAGACCCCAAATGACCACTAGATGACAGTTGACCTCAAATTCCTGAACACCCCAAAGGAAGCACTACCCCACTAATTATGACACACCCTTAACACTGTACCATTAAATCTGTAAGAGAAGAAACATTTTAACCGTTTTCATAGAATGACCACTAGATGACCGTCGACCCCAAATTCCTGAAAACCTCAGATGGAGCACTACCCAAGTATAGTAATGACAAACCCCCATCACTGTACCATTAAATCTGTAGGAGCATTTCGACCATTTTCATAAAATGACCACTAGATGACCGTTTACCCCAAATTCCTGAACACCCCAAATGAGGAACTAACCAAGTCCAAATAATCATGACAAACCCTCAACATTGTACCCATAAAAACTGTAGGAGAAGAAGCATTCTGACCATTTTCATAAAATGACCACCAGATGACCGGTGACCCCAAATTCCTGAACACCCCAATTGAAGCACTACCCAAGTCCAAAACCCTCAACATTATACCATAAAAACTGTAGGAGAAGAAGCATTTTGACCATTTTCATAAAATGACTCCAAATGGCAACTAGATGACCGTTGACCTCAAATTCCTGAACACCCTGAAGGAGGCACTACGCAAGTATAATTATGACAAACCCTCAACACGGAACCAATAAATCTGTAGAAGCATTTCGAGGGTTTTCATTCAATCACCACTGTGTGCCCACTGACCCCAAATCTCTGACCACCACTGTTGACCATTCACCCAATGATCATTGTGTCCACATTTCATCAAAATTCAACATACTATTATGTGGACATGGGAGCAATTTTAACAATTGTGGACAGAGTGATAGATAGACGCAGCACCACGACAATAGCTCAAACCAGCTAGAAATGTCCAGAGTGTCAATTCAAAAAGTGAAAATGCTGAAGTAATAAAAGGAGCTACAAAACTGAAAAACATCATGCCTGCTTCATACATGAACTACAGTTATCACAAAATTACATTTGGCTCAGAAATTGGAGAGGGATCCCTTACTTGCCAAAAATGTCCCCTATTGATAAGGACATTATTATTATTCAAGTTGTTTAGGATTGTGTGATAGTACAAATCTAATAGATCCCATAATTATTTTCCCATAGCTTGAAGGCCCATATAATGAAAACACAAATGCTCTCCACAGTTCTTGATCTTCTGCTGTCTATCCATATGGATTATTTCAAGTTGTCAGTCCGACAGGTTTTAATCGGTCTGCCTCTCATTCTTGCCCCACCCATCAATGTGGTGTTAGCCATGGTATTTTCTTTGTGGTCACATGCCCAAACCTGAAGAATCCTGTCATAGTTTTCTTCCCATGATTGAGATGAGTGAGGGGTTAATAATGATAATCGATCCGTTCTTACATAGGCAAAACACGTCAACGACATCTTAATGCACTTTGCAAGATACACTATTTTCTAATTTTAAGTTTCCCATTAGCTCCCATACTCGCTGTTCGGTGATGTGTGAACTGTGATGGGTATGTGTGTAAGACTCCAGATTCAAAATCATTTACTTGCTTTTCCATCTTAGCATTCAGTGTAACAGCTAGATAAAACAATTACTGTATTCCAACCATTATACAGCACATTCTTTAACAGGATGCCCCCATTCCTAATAAAGAATTAGGTTTAAATTGTGTTTAAAGTCACCAGGACCAACTGACCCTTCAAACCTCAATTCAGAGAAATTCCACATTTAACACCAACCCTAACTAAACCCATGCGACAGTATGCAACCAAGGACCACGTACTACCGCCACTATCAACTGAATATCACACACAATACATAGGTTACTCATGCTGTTAGTCAGTATATCTTGTTTACAAGCAAGGGTCAAAATAAGCCTTGGGAGGACTAGTGCATGGCCACTTTATATCAAAAGTGTCCCTGGTTCATTGACATTCTGATTGAACCAGGGGCCACTCTGGATTGACCAATAGCTAGTTTACAAATGTGGACTGATATGTATACCAACAAGGGTCAAAATAAGACTTGGGAGGACTAGTGGCCACTTTATATCAAAAGTGCCCCTGGTTCATTGACATTCCGGTTGAACCAGGGGCCACTTTGGATTGATCAATAGCTAGTTTACAAATGTGGGCTGGTATGTATACCTTGAGTGAATTCTAGAATGCAAATTTAGTTTCAAATATGTTATAACTGGATGGCTATAACATTTGCTAAATTATTGCTGATTTGGGTATGTGACATATTGGCCAAAATTATTGGCTTTTGTGAAATTTGGTTTGGAAAGACCACTTGCCACTTTCTAATTGACAGTGACCCCTGGTACATAAACATTCTACAGGTCACTTTGTGGCCAAACAGGGGGTGAACAGCCCCTGGCCCCTGCTTATTTTGAGTCTTGTACATGGGATAATCTGAACATGCTTCTTGTATTTGTGAAGGCAAATATTTTCTGTTCTTTCCTAAGATCTAAGTACTTTAAATTAAAAGGAATGAATCAATTGCAGAAATGAAAAAATGATAGGGAATCAATTTTCATACATTTGCAGTTAATTTTTGGCCTTTCGAAAATCCAAGCATTATCAAGGTTTTCAGGCATTTATAAAAACCGAGTCATTAACGACTTTACACACAGGTGTCCGTCTCCAATGATAAGTATCACACAAATCTTACTTCAGTGATAAAAAGATACCAGGAATAGCTCACACTATAGATCATAAATCCATATGGTATACTCGGACCTGCCAACTAGTACAGTTTTGCCGTATTTGTTACGGAAATTCGTTGGAAATACGGCCGTATGATTTTCTCCCATAAAATACGGATTTTGATCATTATGAAACGGCTGAAAAAATTATAAACTTTAAATGACCTCAGTTAGGGTAACACGTAACAATAGACACATGCAATGTGTAGTGTCACACTATAGTATCAAACAACCTAAATGTGCTCCAGTCAATGTCACCTAAACTCTGTCAATGCTATAAGTGTTACTAATTGCAGCTTCTGTTTTTTCGACTATTGTCGGCCTTCAATACGTGATTATAAGCATCTCAAATTGAATCATGCTTTCTGGAGTATACAGCTAGCACTCAGCTCAGATATGAATCAACAAGAACATTTTGTTCATTTAAAAAGGTTACAAAACTGATGTTTTTATATTTTCGTGATAAATTTGGGGGTTTAAAGGATAGACATGAGAAGTGTAAATCTTCAGTAATTTGGGCTATTGTAACCAATTTCACACATTGTCAATAAAATACAGAATGTAATTTGATACATAATTTTTGCAAAGATACTACTAGAAAATTTCTTGTTACATTTATTATTACTCAGCAGAACACATGTCCTGTACTACCAACTAAAGTGCATTGAATAGAATAATTGGTTGATGGATTTGTTCAAGGTCTAAACATTGCCATACTAGGGTCCCCCTCATCACTATGCACCCCCCCCCCTCACCACCATCATTATGCAATTTCCCTGTGTCTATATTACAGGTTGACTGATAACGTTTTTACTGCAGCCTCTTATTCACACTCAGGTTTTCTGCATATAGTTTCATGGAACATGATAAAATATCACAGTTATTTGTTGTGAACTTCCAACTATTATGCAGCCCCTAGTATAGATACAATCAAATGTATTCTCGTGATAGACTAAATCACTTTGGTTTTCCCAGTCTTAGTGAGGCTAGTATAGGCTCGATGGGGACTAGTCTACTACCCTTGGCATATGATGTTACAACTGTCTGTATGCGTGCAGTGGACAGGCCCAGTTGATAGATTAAATTGTAGTTCTTGATCAGCCGGAACATCTCATCAATATCCAGGAATCCTGCAAATAAATAGATGTTATTAATTTATTTTGTTTCAAATAACAAGGTTTCTCTAAGACATATTTTATTGTTTTGGCAGCTGTCACTACGGAGCAGATGTATAGTATGGATTAGTCATGCAGAAAAAGTAAAATCCTGTTCTAGTTTTTTTTCACAGATTTTACAGCTTCTAGCACAATAGCAAAATATGTATTTGTTTACACAGTTTACATAAACTTCCATTATTTACCTAATTTCAACAGTAGCAATAGAATCTAGAATATGGTGTTTTTTGGTATGACAATTATTCTGTAATGGGGAATTACAGGACCTCAATACGAGACTAAACTGTTTTCCCTAACTTATGTATGGTGATTTATATTGTATTGTATTTAAAAACTTATATCCAGCTCTGAATAGATGAAAATTTTGCATCAATTTCCTTCAGTAATTCTCTTCTTGGCATAATGGCATGATCAAACATTTGCTGCAAACCTTTTTTGGTTAGATTTAGAATTTTATGGATTCAGGAAGTCAATTATGGATCATCAAGGAACCCTGAAGCAATACGATCATGGATGAACAATGATATTAGCCTTCTCTTCTTGAATACTGTTTCATACCTGCCAACATTGAAGAATCAGGAAAAGGGACATCAGCAACATTTACGGAATGCCATCCTGGGGGAGGGAGTCTGAATATTTTTGGTTATGTTAGGTGGCTTAGATGCAGAATGGTGCTATCTTTGGCAAAGCTTCTACAGAGATCAAAACAGGTCTAGCCCATACCGCTAATTTGCACGTTTTCGTTTCAAACCCAGCAACTCACCTGCTAGGTTCCTTACACCTGATCTTAACATACCATAACTTCCTACCAGGATATTTTGAGAAAGATAATTATCATTAAATGGATTAATCTGGTCATTTACAAACTAACATATCGTTGATATGAGCACTCCCTGAGATGCCGAAAGACCTCCACCTCTTTAAAAAAAAACGGGACAATTCTGGGAAAATCGGAACAGTTGGCAGGTATGCTGTTCAGAGAGTAATGAGGCAGGCATGTAACTATTACAATCTCATCCTGCTCCCAGGACTGACATTTAACATCCCCATCCAACTTTCAGCCAATTTCCTAAATGCTGAGAGGGGTGGTAGAAACCTAGCAGTGACTACTGCAAAACAGCTGTGCCGAAACATATCCGATGAACATAATTTTCCTGACGTTAACTGCTCCCATCATTAACGATCAATGTTTTAACGTCTGTTATTCATACGTGCATGGGTTGGACGGCTACATGTGAATTCCTTCCAAACAATCAGAAGGCATCACATGTAAAATGAAGCGAGTTTTTACAGCCGGATGCTCTTCCTAACTCCGACTTATTGAGGACAAGGGGGACCAGAGTGTTTTCAAAACACCAACACTAGGTGAATTCTAACCAGGGCTAAAAGGTGCACCAGCTGCCCGTGGGGCAACGAATATCCCACTGCATGAACTAAAGAAACCAAGAATTGTGAGACCACCAACAACTGCAGTACTGCTTCTGACAAGCAGTTATCAAGGCACGAATGAGATTTATACCTGGGCCTCTGTAGTGTAAGTTAACCCCCTTAGTTTAGACCAAGTCTGGGTCACATGTGGCCTCACCTCTTCCCCTGGCCACGCAGAGCTCGAAACTGCCAGTAGGTACTGCGAATTTCGAGCATGGGGATACAGGGGCGTGCCGCCGCCAGGCTGTTGCGAACAAAAAGGACGGACTCAAGCCCCTCTCGGCAATTGTTGCACAAATTCCCCCCTGCTTAATGTCAGCCATGGGTTAAAGACTTAAATACATATTTTTCAGTGGAGATGAAGTGCTAAAATACATGATATGTGATAAGAGATGCATGCAAGAGAACTGCTGTGCACTGAACCATGTGCTCTCTCCCAGGACTGCAGTGTGACTGTCTGGTCTCTTTCTAACAATTTAATGCACATTCAGACCGCATAACTGTACTGACAAAAATATGTGTGTGGTGAAAAAATACCTGAATTGGTACGGTCACTGTTATACACCCCTCTGGCAAGATGCATGAATCGATCAAACCAAGGATCGTCGTCAGGATGAAGTGCACTCTGTTGTTTCTGCAACACTGCCTTCTCTTGTTCCTCTCTCCTCTGTCGATGCCCTCGTGCAAGCTCAGCTAGCTGTTTAGCTTCACTCTGATTCTCGCTGTGCAGGGACGAGCGATGCGTTGAGATGTTCCTGATGGATGCTGGGGTGTCGTTTCTTGTTATGTCTCGCTCTACTTCAGAAACGCTCTTCCCAGGATTTCTTGTTTCAAGTCTCTACATGATATGCAAAATAATATGTGCATCAACTAGTTATCGCATGCAAAGAGGAAAGAGCTTGCAAAAATGATATGTTTAAAAACCTGACCATCATTTCAAACATACTTATATTATTTGTACGTCATCATATTCTAAATTCATTGTAGAACGCTGCAAACAGTTCTTAAATTACTCTAGTTGTTCGAACTCTAATTGTTCATTATGCAGTGACCTTGCAGGCTAGCCAAGGCAGCATCCAATCATTCATTCCTGTTGATGTTGGCTGTGAAGGGATTAGCTGTGGTTTATTCTTCGATGGCATCGTTCCTGGGAGCAGGATGGGATTGTGATTGTACACGCCTGCCTTGTTACCCTCTGAACACTAGTCGAGAAGAGAAGGCTAATGCCGGTGTTCATCTATGATCACGCTTCAGGGTTCCCAGATGAGCCATACTGGCTTCCTGAACCCATAAAATAAAATAAAAGATCAAGAAAATTCTCAAACTTACCCCAAGTGGTTTGCTCTGTTCCCATATTGGTTTATCTTCCACAGCCTGTGTTCTTCCAGTAGAAGGCCAAGTTGTCGCCCGATCTTGGTCCACAACTCTTGGGCTCACGGTGACCTTTGACCCAAGAGAGTCTTTAGGCTGTGCTTTCTCCAGGTAATTGATGAATTCAGACCAGCTGACAAAGTATGAAATATTGTTTTCAATAGAAGCCCTCTGCCATTCACAGAGGGTACTTGACTCCAAAATGAGACATTCCAATTACATGTAATTTAGGACTGGATCTTCAAAGTGTTATCACTCTGTATTTAGGCCATGACCGGGTGTCCTGAGGATGTGTTCTTATAGACTTATATGATCCTGTTAATATGTTGTGTCCACAGCACATTCCTTGACGTTGAGGTTTAATTTCTACAACCACATATGGCAGACCTAGATATATATATAGTGCATGCAATACCAGCGATGTACTATTTATAGAGCAAAATTTATCCTAGAAATGCCAATGTGTGACTGTAATTCCTTGTTGTCCAATTACCCATTTCAGTCATTTGCAGCTGGATACCACCACATGGTCACACAGAGGATGAAACCATAATGGAATGAAATGGCCATTACATGGTATAGATTCCTGGTTCTTAATAGGCGGCCCGCGGGCCAAATTAGGCCCGCGAGCCCATGCAGTCTGGCCCGCAAAGAAAATGGAAACAGGGAAAAATAAATAAAGTCTTTGAGTAGGGCCAACAACGCACTGTATTGATCTAAAAATCCGTTACCAAGCAACTGTCAATCAAACCCCAATCCGTCCCCAACTTCCAACACAAAAGCTATGAGTAATGTTGTTATTTTTGCCAGGAAAGTGATATTTTATAAGAAATACGGCTGAACTGATGACAATTTTTGGCGCGCTACGTTCGCACATATTTTGCCTGCAGGAATTTGGTGACCAGAGGCCACCGGACCCCCACCCGGGGATATCGGCGGCCCACTGCACCTCCTGGTCGAACGCGGGACGCGTAAAGTGTTCCGGGAAATCATCAATGCCTCCTCCCCCATATTGAAGAAGAAATCGCGGTCATGTTCATGCCCATGGGGATTTTATTCATCCGTAGAAATACATGTAGGCAAGTCCTACATTGCATTCATTTTGCCAAATTTGCCTTGTCCATTGACTTGCAGGCCTGGCTGGGTTAGTTACCTGCATTTTGAAGGGTGATATTTCTGTTAATCTGGGACTAGGAGTGTAAATTTTGGGTTTTTCTCACCCAAGCCCCCACCATGGTCTCCCACCATGGTGGGTTCTCTTTGGCCCGCGAGATCCTGTTTCAAAATAATTTGGCCCGCCACACAAATTAATTAAGAACC
>JAODUJ010222323.1:0-10479 GCA_027564615.1 Psolus chitonoides
TGTAATCAGTTTTCTCCAATTGTCACGATCCTGTGCCAGATCAATAGCTTTACTGAAATCATTTATACCAAGGCCCCACCCACTCACCTCTGCAGCTTCTTTCATTTGTGTAATCGTGGCCATGATGATGTCCTCATTGTCATTGATGATGTCAACATCTCGTTTCTTCCTCCTGATCATACGCATCAAGGTCATAAATTATATCAATCCTCACCCTAGTATTCACTGATACCTCATAGCCCATTCACTCATCTCTGCAGCTTCTTTCATTTGTGTAATAATGGCCATGATCATGTCATCATTGTTATTGATGATGTCAACATCTCGTCTCTTTCTCTTAACCATACACATCAAGGTCATCAATTACGTCTATCCTCACCCTAGTCTTCACTGATACCTCATAGCCCATTCACTCACCTCTGCAGCTTCTTTCATCTGTGTCATCATGGTCATGATGATGTCATTGTTGTCATTGATGTCAACACCTCACCTCTTTTCTCCTACTCATGCAGATCAAGGTCATTTACAAATTCCCTCTCCCCCACCTAGTACTCACTGATACTCTATAGAGGTTTTTCACATGACATCACACTGCCTGGCGGCACTGTTGTACACATAACATTATCATACTTGTTTGTGATCGCCCTTAGCAACAATACCAGATAAGGTAACCCCATTGTAAGAGTATGTGTGCTTTCTTGGGTTAAGACCATAGCATGATACACGACGAACACAATTTGCAACATGTGTTACCCTAGCAATGCGTGCACGATGTGCGACGATTTCTACACTCTGCAGTGGTATGTACTTACATGTATTTTTTCATACTTACTTTCATATGTTATATGTTTTGACATGTTCTATTTTAGTAAATATGCCATAGTCCTATTTTAATACATCACAGTAGTTGTCTAGGAACTTGAGAAATATTTTCATTGGAAGTTCACTAGGTTATTCGATAATTCCAATGTCTGAAGTGGCACATTTCAGTGGATTTGTTTTTGTGTGACCAGTTGTACGAACTTGTTCACATTTTGGAATTTACTTGTAGTTTTTTCTTTGTCAAGTTCAACAATGGCTTTGTGTTGGTACAATCACCTGTCCTAACCCATGATCTATTAATTCCAATAACAATGTCACTGTGTACCACCCTAAATTTCTTTCTAGTAACAGATTTGAAGAAATTAGGACAATTGGAATTGGTTTTCAACAATGTCAAGCTGGTTTGTTTGCAGTGCAAAGTTTATGCATGTATGCGCATCATAAAAACCTCTAAAGCTTCATTCATTTGTGTAATGTTGATATCTCACCTCTTTTTCTTGCGCATGCAGATCAAGGTCACTCTCAAAGTCACCCTACCACATCGTGGTAATCACTGATACTCTATAGTGGCCACTATAGGGTATCAGTAATTGCCACAATTAACCATTGTACTATAGATCAATCACTCACCTCGGCTGCTTCTCTCATCTGTGTAATCATGGCCATTATGATGTCATCGTTGTCATTGATGATGTCAACATCTCGCCTCTTTCTCCTTCTGCCCATCTCAGCTTTCTTCTTCTCGACCATGAGGTCAAAATCACTCACAAAGTCACTGTAGACAAATTTGAGCAATAATCTGTGTTCATTTTCCCACATTGATGTCATTATTTAAATGTGCACATGGTAGGTAAGGTGAGTCGCATACTCCCGAAGGAGCGCAGGGGTGATGTCTGTTACAGGGACATCATTCCATAGGCCAACGGCATAGTGGGGCGGTGGCCATCTACTCTCCTCACCATCCTTATCCATCCTTATGCTTTCTAGCTGTTACACTAGGTTCCCATTTAACGCTGAGTGGACAGAAGGATGGCTTCAGGTTTGTGACAGAGCCGCGACTCGATCCCGGGACCTGCAGCACTAGGGGGGGGGGGCTATAACCACTATACCACAACCAGTCTTCATGGTAGATGGTAATACGGTACAAAGATACATGCTTTTCTTCAAATATGGAGAACAATTGGAAGAATTCTTTAAAATTGAAATCATAAACGTTCAACACTAATTAACGTTAGACTTGGCCTAGCCTATATTGTCGCCAGTAAGTTCTACATTTTCGGACAAATCTGTAGCAAATTGGGCAATGTATGAGGAGAAACTTTTGTGGATGCGTTTTTTCATAAATAACAAGAGAAACATACAGTCCAATCTCTAGCTGTTTTGTGAGAGAAAGGTGTATTCTAGCTACTAATTGGCCACTAGGGGTGGGTCCCTGTTTTGGAAACTCCCGAAGGGGGAGAACCCGACACCCCACGGGGGCGGGAAAAGTGTCAAACTGACTGCAAGACAATATGGGGAAAGGATGCATCAGGCCCGAGGGTCAGGCGACCCTGAGAAGCCTCTTAAGGAAGGCCGAAAACTGTCCCCCCCCTGATCGGCCAAGGGCGGCAGAGAAAATTGAACGTGATGATCAAGAATCTGACGCCTAAAGGTCGAAAATGCCGGGGAAGGGAGTCAAAGCTTATTCTGTTACTGATACTTCACCGGATTTTGACAGAATCCTGGGTTGAAGTGATAGAAAATTGGTGGAGAAGTGAAATTCCAGGGTGGTGTCAAGAGCTCTAACTGGCAGTCTTGAGGGCACCAAGAAGGAATGGCTGCTATGGAAAGCCGGTACCGCATATTAGTGACACACGGGATTCCACTAGCGGGCAGCAGTTCAAAAGTTTGGTGGTATAGTTTGGTGATATTTTGCGCGCGCCGCCAAAATCGCAGTAGTTTGTTTGCCAGAAGGTAGGTATAGCTTCTGATGTAAGTCACACATTCTGGCTTTGAAACATATGTCAACATCACCTCCCAAATCAATGGTGATCACTTTCAATTCAATTTGGCCAATCAAGATCACATCACCCTTGAATTAAGGTCGTTTCTCAATGAAGAAGCTGAATTATGATTCATATTTCAGCACACTTGAAGCTGCATTCATAACATTTTATAACTACCAGTAACCTACTACTAGAACCATTTTTTTTTATAGAAAATGGCATCATGGGAGTTTATGACATCACAAATTCACATCATAAATAAAACAATGTGTGCATGAGAATCATCAGTTCCACATAGCAAGAGTCGGTTCACTGGCACAAAACTATGTGCACATCAATTGTTACGTTTCTAAAGTACCCATGTAGTCAAGGGTACATGCATCATGCTTCTCCGATATACCATTGTGGCCTATGTTGTGTCAATGCATTTATTGACTAATGAAAGTGTGTTCGAAACTTGTAACTTTATTGTCGTACAAGTGTGAATTTTGCCCTGGAAAGCATGTGTCGGACAACACACATGACAGTCTGAGGCAGGGGTTCTTAACCTTTTCAAAGGAGCCGAACCCTAACAAAACCCACTGACCACTCACCGAACCCCTCAAGTTTGAATGTTTTTTATTAACCATGCAGACAAGGAAATATAAAATTGCATCGAAATCCAATAATAATTCGGTAGGCGTACACAGTACAAAATATGAACAAACACTACAAATTGCATCTTTATGCATCTTTTATAAAGGGTTAACTCTATTCAATCACCATTCGATTAAATCATTAAAAGGAAAACGAAAAACAAAATTTTAATTTGTTTTAGAGGACTTTTGCCGAACCCCTGAGGCTCACCGAACCCCTGGGGTTCAGTCGAACACAGGTTAAGAACCACTGGTCTGAGGGCATACACAGTCACTACTAGCTAGTATGATTCCTACACGATCATTGAGTGGAAACAGGTATAAATGAACTATATAGTATGAACTATAAATTTCTACTTACGCTCTCTCATATCCCTTCTGTGGTAGTATTCCATCGTCCGAGTCTGACCCATCCTTCTCTTTAGAGGGCAACATTTCCTCGTCGAGCGTAGTTTCCTGCTCCTCCTGCTCAGTGGCGGGTGCTGCAACGTCCTCGTTGTCCTCTTCATCACTAGAGAGGATGGCTGTACAATAAAAACAATGGTTGCCAGTGATGTTTCTAGTCAATCAGTAATGCACAGGTTAGTATGTGTTCACATGTCTAGATGAGTTTTTTGGAAGCGGGACACACGTTTGATCGCTCATAACCCTATAGACCATGTCTGGGTCGTATGTGATCCAAGCTCTTCCCCTGGCCACCACACGCTCAAAACTGCGAGTAGCGAGGGGATGCAGCAAGCAGAGAGATGCAGGGGCGCTCAGGCATGATGCTACCAGAATGTTGCAAACAATATGGGCTGTCTTAAGCGCTTCCTCAGCCATTGTTGCACAAATTCCCCCTGCCCAATAACAGCCATGGGTTATAGAGTTAATCAATATCGTACGTCCGTTTAAACATACATTTCACCTAAAATTGACCAACTCAAAGAGTGCAAGATGTATGATCGTAAGCTTACTAAAAGCTTACCAAAATTCCATACTTCAAACCATGGACGTAAACAAACGTGTGCCGATTTAACGCAAACTTTTCAATAGGAACCCCAGTGGTGCAAACAAGTCCTTAACACTAAAGAACTCTTTTGAGTCAGGTCAGTGGCCTATTTAGGGGGGGAGGGGCATCGGGCCACCCCCCCCATTCATTTCATTGCTGTGTTATTCACAAACATTGCACTATTTTGTATCTAGCGACCCATAAATTGCATTTTTTAACCATTTCCGTTGGCTCCTCCTCCAGAACACCCCCTCCTCAAGCCAAATTTCTTGCTACACGCCGGCTGTTGTGTAGAATTCCTGCGCTCCACCATCGTCCATGGCAGAAAAAGACCAAATGGACTATCACATCTGTACATCGATAAGGATCTTAAATTGAATCATGAGCATGTCATTGATTTACGGGACAACTGACGATTGGTGTTTATCCAGTTAGAGCGTGGTAAAAGGCTTTTCAAAATTTAACCACCTAAATAATATGAATTCTCAAACTAATATTTCACTTCCAAAGGTAACCAATTTGGAACCAGATCGCATGTAAGGACACTAAATGATTCGAAAATTTCTCAAAGCGCATGGGCCCCCCTTAGCAAAATCCTGGCTATGCCACCGAGTCAGGTCTGTTAGACCAGTTACTTGTAGCTGTGTAACTTCCCATAGCAATCCACGGTGGGACTATACTGGAAGTGTGGGATCCTCACGAGTCCAACGGCCTGAGGCGTTAGAGGTAACCGTGCCTTGCCCAAGAACACGACGCAAAGTACCAAGGGAGGGCTCGAACTAGGGATCCATCGCACCATAGTCCAGAGCTTTACCGATCGGCCATCACGCAACCAGTGATATTCAATCTGGGGATTGCAACCCTTTTTAGGGCCACCAAAATATATTTTGGGGTTGCCAAAAATTTCGGAAAAATAAAAATTCTCCAAGAAAATAGATACACGGCTTCCAGTTGCTACCAACAAATTTGTGGGTCGCAGTGGCAGATTCAGAGCTACCTACTGGGCAGTTCTTGATAATTTGGGGGGAAAATTGCTATAATATAAATCCATGTGTCACTATTTTGCATCCAATGACTCCTAATTATTTTTCTCAAAGAGGGGTTTTCCTGCCCTGCAAACCCCTCCCCGGGCTTGCCACTGGAGGGTCGTCAGATGACCAAGATGGAATTTGAGGTCATCAGCCAAAAAGTTTGATTGCCAATGTATTAGAGCCATGTGTGTGACTTTAATCAAGTCATTCAAGACTTGAACCATTTCAATTTGCTATTTGAATTTGGGATATTTCTTTGTAACTATTACATTATTTTGCTTTTGGAAAGTACTGACTTGTGTTCCTTGTTTGAACAACACTGTCATAAGTACACAAGCATTAGAGTTGATTGTGAGTAAAGTCACTGACTTTATTTAGAACTACTATTACACTATCTCAAGTCATTTAGATTCATGTTTGTGAGTCGAGCATCAGAGCTGATGCCCGATGGTGAGTTAAGTCTCTGACCCAACTATTTATAACTCTTTTCATGATTGAAAGCTAGTTCACTGTCTCAAGTCATTTAGAGTTATTTCGGTGATTCAAGCATCACAGTAGATGGTGAGTTATGCCACTGACTCAACTATTTAGTTAATAAGATTTTTTTGTGGTTGAAGTTATATCACCATCTATTTTAGAGTTATTTTTGTGATTCTAGCATCAGAGTCGATGGTGAACTAAGTCACTGACTTATCTATTTAGTTCACTACTTCTATGATTGATGTTATTTATTTATTTTCTGGTTCAAGGGCCCTGTGGCCTACATAAGACGCACTTGGACAGTGGAGCACACAGGTGGGCCACCACCAGTGAGCAGCAAAAGGAGGTTATTATGGCTGGCGGTGAAGCAGAGCACAGTGGTATCTTCATGACTCACATGGCCCCGGATGAAAGAGGTAAATGGCTTTGAACAAGACACAATGGAAGGCAAGCCTGATTTTTAAGAAAATGTTAGGGTTGTCCTCTGAACAACCTGTCTGCCTGTTTTGGTTGTCCGAAAGAAAATTTGGTTGTCCGAAGAAAAAAATTCAAAAATGAAAATTGACTCAAAAACAAAAATATAGACAACATCTCTTTGATGAACAGAAAATAGACCATATGGGGCCTGGGAAAGGACGTCTTGGTGTTGTAGAGGAATTGTTCGTTGAAAAAAAACAAAATGTTTGTCTCGTCCGTCGGACAACCTACTTGACTACTTCTAGTCGTCTGTCTTGTATTTTAGTCGTCTGTGACGATCGGACGACTGTTAAATTTTAGCCCTGGAAGGACTTACAATTATTTGATTGGGAGTCTGGAGGACTACTACTCCACTAACGTACAACCCTATTAAGCTATCATGCCCCCTTTTTTATCCATTTATTGGGAGATACAGGAAAACCGACACAATTTGAAGAAAAAACAACAACAACAATCACCTGATTTCTTTTTCTTGGCTGCTGGTTCTAATTCATTTTCACCGAATCCCTGCAAAGAAGGTGTTACTGTAATAAGTGACTGATTATAACCTTAACTGCAAGACACTCATGGAGAATTCTGGGAGAGCAAAGAGGGGAAACTTGGGATATATTTTGTTTTAATTGGGGCAATGACTTCAATTGAAATGTAATTTATTTACGGGAGAAAATATAAACAAACAACCACAATTCAATAATTCTGTGATTAAAGAAGCATTGTCTTCCCAGATATCCAACGGATATAAACTGACATCACAGCAGTAGATTCCACATAATAACCGACACAATGCCTCCTACCTCTTATCTGTTTGTATGTATGTGTGTACATATGCTAGGTAGAGATGCAGAGATTAATGTGCATATAAAATGTTTTTAGAAAAACAGTTTGATGGTAACATCCTTCTTGCAGGGTGGACTAGCTTAGCTCCTGACATGAAAAATTCATTAATCAATAGCTACACTATTCCATCATCATGTTCAATCACATAGCTTAACTAGTGTCACCAGTCATAACCAAAACAAGACTTAACCTAGATAAAGGTTACTGTTGTCCCATGACTTTCTGATATTTAAGCTATAGTCAAACAGTGAACAACAAAATAATATTAGTAACAGTAACAGCAACAACAATCTGATAAGACTGTTCACACAAAATGACAGAAGCATTGGCCTATTGTGGCAAACCAGCGAATGGATGGAATGTTCAGCTAACAACTTCAGTTCCAAGGGCTTGTAATCTACCATGGAAGGAATACTCAATTTCAATTGTGATGTTCATTTAAGACTCATACCCACCCCAAGCCCAGTACAAACTTGCTTACTCGCTTCATGAAGGTTTTCTGTACCGTATTTGGGCAGGAACCTCAATGAGTAATTCTGGGTGTGTTTGAGATTCTGCCAAACATGTTTTTACTGAATCTCGGATTACTGCGTAACTGATGTGTAAAACAACAGTCTACAAACTCTGGGACACCAAAAAGTGGGACACTCACTAATTCGAGTGGGACGCCTAAGTTTTCAAGGGGGAAATAAGGTTGTATTATATTCATTTTGGCCAAATCACAATCAAAATTTGTACCAAGTTGGGATGTTTCCAATTGGCTGTGATTTTCATTTGGATGCAAGTTCATAAGTTTGCAGAAGGCTGGTGAAAAAGGATCTACCTTCTGCATTGTAAGTGATATTTTTGCTATGACTGTATTGGTGTGAAACAGTTTTTCTTACCTCAAATTCCTCTCCTTCTTCATCGCTGGAGCCAAAGATATCTGCGATCAGTTCTCTGGATATTATGAAAGACAAAATACCTCATTCAAACAGGTGCAGAAAGAATTTGGGTTTAATATTGGTTGATCAATCCTGATGATCTTGAACACATTATAAATAATTACCTAAACATTGTTGTCTACTGTTGAAATAACCTAAAAGGAGCCCAATGCATTTACATGTTGTCAAATTGTCATTCCATCTAATCCAAAGAATGCTTCTGTTGTGAGATAGAAATTCAAAGTAATTCAGACTGCTGATCTTCATTTGAAAGGTCATGTCATTCTGTACCCTCCCATGATCCCCCTAAAATGGTCCTAAAATGGTATTTGACCACATTTGCACACCCCACCCCACTTCCAGATACACCACTGTGATGTACTGAGATGAATGTGTTTTTATTTACTATAAGCAAATGTTCAGTTCTCAATTTTCTTGTTCTCTCCCACCCGACATGCAACTCATAGCTGAAGATTGATGACCCACATTTGAGCAGAAACCCATAGTTTGGGGAAGCGTGTGTTGGGGGTGGACACTTACTTTTCTTCATCACTTTCCTCTCCTCCACTCTCTTTGCTAGGTTTAGCCATCTCTTCTTCATCATCACTCACAGGGTCCAGGTCAACTGGAAGAAATCAATGAATGTGCATGGATGAAGTAGGGAGTATAATGGCTCTCCAGTCATATTGGACTACAGAACACCGGATGGTGCCGGCTGGGGTGAAATGTCTCAAGGAGGACGAGCTATTGCCCATGTAATCCCTATATTCTCATCACCACCAGTATCCAGCAGAGAGATGGGGTCAATACAACTGGTGGTGGATCAAGGCTCAGTGGGATTCTCATGAGCCTGATATAGCCAACAGCACAGTGGTCCTGGATGGCAACCAAAAAGATCACCATCCAAGCAACTGAATAGGAGTATGGAGTACGGTTTCGACTAAGTCCGGAGTAGGACGTTTTTGTTCTTTTGTTGTTTTTTTGTTTCTTTTTCTATAAGTTTTTCTGTATCAGTGCCATGAGCACCTTGTTCGTTGGATTTGTGTGCTATGTATTAGTCTTCATTATTGTTATTATTATTAGCTAGGGTGTTGACAGCGGGGGGAGAGGGAGGGGGTTAGTGGGGAATGTACCAACGAGCATACAAGCATTTTACCTTCCTGTTTTGTCACTTTCCCTTGCACCACTGCATTTTTTGTAATTCTTTGACCTTTGTTCTTTTGTATTGACTTGACTTTTCTTTATATGTCCTGATATGTCTTTTAGCCTTCGAGAAAGATTATTCTTTTAATCAAAATATCTGGCACACAGCTTTCACTACATTTTGAGTAGGAAGTTCTACCTACCAGCTTTCCTTTTGTTTGACTTCAAGCAATAAATTTATTGGATTGTGTCATACTGTATCATACTTCTTTCTTCAAATTTTAGCCCAATTAATTGAACATGTGATTTGAAGTTTTGAACCACAGGTTTGATAGCCTTTCCAGTTGAAGATGTGTCCTGTATCAACGGTCCTTAACCTATGGTTTGCGATCAAATTCTCGGGGGCCAGATGGGTTCATATAGTAATGATACATTTGCTCAGAATAGGAAGGAGTGTGATCTTTGATTTAGTCACAACCGAATGCTAAAGATTCTGGCTTAAAAAGTTGTGGACCGCAGGTATGTGAGTACTGTTAAACAAAAACTGAAACACTATCTGTTCAACCAGTATTACCAGCTTTAAGTTGGTGTTTATTTTTGTACAGCGCATCGAGGCTGACTGCAAAGATGCACTTTATAAATATGTGTATATTATTATTATAGGAGCAGTGAATATCGCTTTACACCGCCAAACAAATACCCACCATGCCCCTCTATCGGACGCGCTGGAGTCTGTCTCTCTGGTTTGTCATCATCCTCTGCATCGCTCACTTGTTCAGCTGTAAATGGTTGAAAAGAAATCCTTAAATCCTTAAATCCAAAAACTCAACGTTTTTGGCTCTGTGGACCAACCTGCAACCTGTCGGCCAAATGTGGCCAGTGGTAATGTCCTATGTGGAGCCCTTGTGAAGGAGAAAATAAATAATAGATAAAGCGATCCGCCGACGTAGTCTCGCCTGGTTACGCAACAGTGGATATTCGCTTTCATAGTAAATATGCTATGAATCCAACGTCCCGTAATTTGGATTTTTAAATGACCCCTGATAACATCCTGAACATTTTGAATGAACTTCAAAATATTTACCACTAAATGTTTACTATATGTACCAAGTTTCATATGAATCCAATAATGTTTAGTACTTTCACCTCCAATGA
>JAODUJ010222434.1:0-10479 GCA_027564615.1 Psolus chitonoides
TGATGTCTGTCTAATAGAATAGACTAACTGTCGTTTTGGAGTTTTGAAGAAAACTGCTGAAACTACATTGGACCAATATATACTAGTAAAGAGAGACATAAACGCACGTAGCGCGAATTTTTTTCCAAAATAGAAGAGAAATACGTCCAAATACAGCTGTACACCGACTTACAGCTGTATTTGGACGTATTTCTATTCTATTTTGGAAAACATTTCACCGACTGTACACCGATTCCATACTATTACCCAAATAAACCTTATGCGCAGCTTTTACAAATAAGCAGGATTTTAAAATTATTTCGAAAATGTCACCAGGGGAGGGGGTGCAAGTTCCCCCCCCCCTCCCCACCCAATTGGATACACCACTGCATGTAGGGCAGCCTGTGATAGCTGCTAACATTGGCGGGATCAGCACCCGGAACCTTATCCGGCAAAAATTGAAAATGTTTCATGATTCATGATTCTGAATCGATTGCAAGCATTTGTTATTCACCAAAACCAGTAGGTGGCGGAAAAACGTCCACGCCCACTTTTCCTGCTCGTCGCAAACCCATTTGTTTCGTGTGAACATACATATTGCTTGGTGCATGTAAATAAGAAAGTATCTTTATTTGGTGTATTTCAATTTCTCGCATACTAGTTTGAAAACGATACTGCTCCACAATGTCAAACGCCTCAAAGAGTCAAGGTCTGAGTCTTCTCCATACTCTACAGTCTACACGATCAGATGCCTTTACAACTTCCGCCTGCTGGGATACACTTGACACCATTCTTCTTGCAGCTGTACCGCCGGTTGCTCCACTCTCCATTACAATTGCAGTTGCAGTGAGACCCTGGAGAAAGTACGACGTGAACAGGTTTACCTCCGGTGTGCGGAGACGGCAATATTTGTATATGTATCATGGTTAGAGGTATACCATATAGGCCTACTGTTTTAGTGATTCATTTGCATAATCTTTGAAATGATACATTTAACAGGACGAACTGCACATGTTAAATAGACAGGGCAAACTGGACAGCCTACATGAACGGGGCAAACTGGACTGGTTACATGAACATGCCAAACTGGAAAGGATACATAAACAGGGCAAACAGGACAGGTTACATAAACAGGGCAAACTGGACAGGTTACATAAACAGGGCAAACCAGACAGGTTACATGAACGGGGTAAACTGGACAGGTTACATAAACCGGGCAAACTGAAAAGGTTATATAAACGGGGCACACTGAACAAGTTACATAAACGGGGCACACTGAACAGGTTACATGAACAAGGAAACTAGACAGGTTACATAACCGGGCAAACTGAACAGGGTACATAAACGGGGCGGACTGAGCAGGTTATATGAACAGGACAAACTGGACAGGTTTTATAAACGGGGCAAAATGAACAGTTCACATAAACGGAGCAAACTGGACAGGTTACATAAACGGGACAAACGGGACAGGTTACATTGACGGGACAAACTGGACGAGTCACATAAACGGGGGAAACCCCACATGGCAAATGAACGGGCAAACTGGGCAAGTTACATGAACGAGGCAAATTAGACAGGTTACACAAACGGGGCAAACTAGACAGATTCTTGACAAATACCAATACGGTAGTATAAAACGAAATAAGAACCTATCGGTATGAGAATATGACGCACTAAAAGAACTACAGGAGAGATGAACAGACACACCTCTAAGTATGTCACAGACGGAAGCAGGAAGTCAACTCTCCAACATTTATTTCTACAAGGAGGTTACCAAAGACCCGTTGACTGTAAAAAATGATCGTAAAATTACAGTTAAATTACCGGTAATCTGCGTCCATAACTGCCAGTAAGTTACCGTAATTTGTGCAATTTACGGTAATTTACCGTAAATTTACGGTAAATTACCGTAAATGACACAAATTACGGTAACTTACTGGCAGTTATGGACGCAAAATTTAGCGTTATTTACGGTGACATTTTTAACAGTGTAGGCATGCCACAAACTCATCGAGCTCCTCGTCAGAGCTACCAATAAGCAGCCAAACCTGTGATCTACAGTATAACTCTAGATATCACTGCATTCACAGGATAGTGAAGTCTCTCACATCTATTGAAAGAAACCTGCTACAGTTGTGTTAAGTTGTGCAATTCGATTAAACCCCAATGGAGCCGCTATACATCTAATGAAGCTTTTAGTATACCAATGCCCCATCATTTGTTTGTTTACCCTAAAACACAAACTTTACTTTAGTCATCCTAGGTAATAAAATTCTGTAATCTGTAGCCTAATGTTTACTTTTGAAGTACAGCTGTCAGTGGCCAAGAGACAAATAAGATAACAATTATGGCCACAGTATGGACTTGTGTTAAAGCCCATTTTCTCACGCCCGAAAATTTGCCAGACATCTACAATACTGGCCAGCCAAATTGACAATGTGTAAGGCCCTTAATACAGAATTTTAATAGCCTCCTGGAATGTGAAATTCTCTAGTGGATGAGAGAAATGGGTCTTCAATTTCTGGAGAAATTCTTGTTAGATGTGTTGTTGTCTTTTGTGTATTACTGTATATGTACCGGTACAGCATATAACAAATGTCACATTTTTTGTAGTTACTAACTGAAGTTATTTATTGACTTTGTTGTGTATTCAAGCTTTTATTTCTAATGACCTTGGAACTGTATTGAAAGCAATAGGGTTGATGATGTACCATGTGTGGGGAAGCAACATGCTAAATATGGAATTAGTAAGAGCTGTTGTTCTTCTGATATCACAATTACAAGATCATCAGTGTTTGACCTTTGTTAACCTCAAGTGACCTCGGAAATGCATTAAAAACAATAGGGGTTATATTCTTGGGTATGGGGAACACACATACCAAATATGACATGTCTGAAGGCTGGCATTCTTCAGACATCATGATTACAAGATGTTCAGTGTTTGACCTCTGAAGACCTCAAGTGACCTTGATAAATTGCACTAAAAATCGATAAGACTCATGTACACAATGTGAGGAACACACATGACAAATATGGGGTTTGTGAAGGTTGGCGTTCTCCGGATATCACAATTACAAGGTTTTCAGTGTGTGTTTGACCTCTACTGACCTCAAAGGACCTTGGAACTGCACTAATATCAACATGATTCTCGTTCTCCATAAGGGCAACCTACACACCAAATACGAACTTCGCAAGCGATTGTCTTATTAAGTTAATGAGTTTACAACATTTTCAGTGTTTTACCCCTGTTGACCTCAAAGGACCTTGGATCAGTGCCAAAAATGTTAAATTTCGTGTACTCCATGTGGGTAACCTACATACCAGATATGAATTTTGCAAGTGCTTGTCTTATCATGGTAACATGTTTACAAGGTGTTCAGTGTTTGACCTGTGTTGACCCAAATGACATTAGAATAGCACTAAAACCAACAGAGTTCTAGAACTACACGTGGGCAACCTACATGCCAAATATGAACTTTATAGTCAGTTGCATTTGTCAGTTTTCGTGTTTACAAGGTTTTCGGTCTTTGACCTCTGTTGACCTCAAGTGACCTTGGAACAGCACCAAACAAAGTAGGGTCGTTGTACTCCATATGGGTAACCTACATGCCAGGTATGAACTCAGTAGACATTCACGGGCATACACACACATACACACACACATACACACGCCATCGTGACTGCATAGATTTCTTCTGCCTTCGGCAAGGAATCAAAAATTATAAACATATAGGAATGAAATATTTTGGAATTTTGATTATTCAAATCATTTTCTTTTGCCATCATTTATTGTACTTCCTTTCTTGCAAAACGTACATCATACATTTTCCTTACCAATTATGAAGTAAATCGAAATATTTTACAACATCATACACCATTAAACAAGGCTGTTATCAGAAATTGATAATAATCAATGCTAATCCTCAAACAAAAATGGGCACATACTAAAAGCGGATTTTAAAGTACCGTATGAGAAGAAAACGGCCCACGTAATTTACACTAGCCTGTATTTAAATGACTTTCGACTTGTAATTGGAATTTGAAAATTATGCAAAAACTTGTTTACGTTCAAAACATCTTTAGTTGCCCTTTTCTGAAAAACGTAATATTTAATGCTAAAAATAAGGTAGTTCAATGGATGTTTTAATAAAAGTTGGTATCCAAAGAACATGTCTTTCTTAGAAAAAACAAACTGTCCATTAAAAATTCTTTGCTCAATATCTAAAATGAAATTGGAACTTGTATTACATTCCCAGAAGAGGTGATCTATTGTTTCATCTCTAAGTCGGCAAAGATTGCAGCGAGGACTATCTGTCTTCTTAATTTGGAATAGGAAATCATTTGTGTCCAGAATACGGTGAAAGAAGCGGTATTGAAAGTACTGAATCTTGGTTTCTCGTAAAGACTTGAAAGGGATCTAACAGATTACATTCCACTGAATCTTGTTCCTCGTAAAGACTCGAAAGGGATTTAAAAGATTACATTCCACTGCATCTCATCTAAGTTAAACTTCGCGTTCCATTTAACATAAGACTTAGGATGAGTGATTACATTTTGAATAAGGTGCTTATAAATGAACAGTGACAAATATGGAGTATGTTGAATAGCATTCAACTTCGTAATCTCAGTATAAGTGTTATCCTGGTTCAAGGCCCTTCTCCAGTGACCTGGAATAGCATTACTACACCATAATAAACAGTGTAAGGACAATTGAGATGTACTTCTCTCTTAAATCTGAAAAGATCAAAAGCGATCACCTTCATTGATAAGATCACTGATACACTTGATCCCATTATTAAACCACGACTTGTAAAATAAGATACGATTATTTACTTTATTATCATGAGTATTCCATATCACTTGATTTTTAAAGTTACCACTAACATCTTCAAATGCATAAAGAGACCAAGCATGTAAAATATCATTAATATATATTATGCATTTTTTGTATCCACCCCATCTGCTTTATAATTAGAGTCGAAAATTAAATGACCCCCATAATCTTTAAGATAATAATGAAAATAAACTTTCCAAAATGCAGTATCAGCGCAAGTATAACGCCTAACCCAAGAAAATGTCAGACCATTTATAAAACTTTCAGTATGAGCCGCGTTCACCCCCCCCCCCCACATTTGAAATAGAACTAATTAGTGTAGTAGGGCCTACGCTTAATCTTGTCTGGTTTTCTAGACCATATAAAGTTGAATAAAATAGTTTCCAATTGTTCAATAAAATAATCTGGAGGGTTTGGCAAGCACTGAAAGAGGTACACAACATTTTAACGGTGACCTCTAGTGAAATATATCTATCTGAAAACATGTAAAAAATCACTTTTCTTTCCCCTGTAGATCCTTAATTATAATTGATATAGAAGGGAAAATTGGGTGGTGTGGAATTTCAAGGATGACGAATCGACTGATCTAATTGATTCTTCATTTCTTGAAGGTTTCTAACTTTATCAGGACAAAGTCTGTCAGCTGGTTTAAGGTTCGGATTCAGGTAAAAAGTCACAACTATGAAGGCCTACATAAGACATAAAAAAAGATATTAGAAACTCTTTTTTGAACAGTTAGGCCTACTTATAATCTCCTTTTATTAAGCTACAAAAAATCAGCAAAAATCGGCTAAATTTTCTCAGTTCGGAAAAAGTGACGTCATTTGTTTACCCAGTCGGAACTACACAGTACACACGAACACCATTAGTATTGTTACAAACGAGTACTGCATGTAGCACACTTTGCCGATATAATTGTGGCTACCTTGGTAGTTCCCCCCTTGATGTCAATCAACTCACGGAATGTCTAGGTAAATAATTTAATTGAAACAACAAAGAAACGAATGTGAAACTCCAAATTTGGAGAATAGGGTTTTGACATTTAGTCTTTTAGGACATCAGGTACGTGTCGCTCGACCTTTAAAACTGGAATCAGACTTTGAACTGCTAACAATTTAATCCTTCGGGGTGAATCGAGTATCAATGACACAAATCGCTGTTTCGTCCTTGAGAAGTAACGCATCCTAAATTCCACTCTGATATCAACTATAATTTAGGAGTAGGCCTAATTAGAAAAAGAATACGGTAGTGTTACATTCCAATTATCCGCCAGACTATCTCGCAGAACGGGTACAATTGCATTATGTTTTATTATTGTTCCTTTGTTCTGCGTGGAGATTTTTGTTCTTTTTTCTAACCGAATAGCCTATGTCTTAATAATACAGGCATGAGCTTTCCGCGTTTTCGCGGAATTCCGCACTTTTCTGTGTTTCCGCTCCTATTTTTTCTTTTTTTAAGAAATAGGCATGGTATTGTTAGTAATACTGCCCTTACAAATGTGTGTAGGACCTTTCAAAAAATACAATCAGGGACACTACTAACAAAGTACTTACATGGTATCAGTAAGCCCCTATCAAAATGTTCAGATTTATTTTTTCTTCAAAAAGTCAGGCTCATGCCTGATAATGTATTACTGTAGCAGGCCCGGATTAGGTGTTTCGTGGGCACGAGGCTTGCGAAGTCTTGTAAAAATTCCTTGAAACTATCTAAGCGACCATGGGTTGGCGGCTTGGCGCGTAGCGTACAATATTTTTTTGAGGGGGGGGGGATACCTCATAGATCGTCAGAAATGGCACTTCCCAGGTCTTGCAAAGTTGCAGATGAGATGGATAATAAGTTTTATGATCCTTTGTAACAGCTAAGTCATGTAGAATAGAGCCACCTAAAACATTGTTATACAAGTTATGGGAATGTATATAGGGGTGATATAAGAGTGCGTGATGAAGCACACTATAAGAAGTATACTTCTTATAGTGTGCTTTATCACACACTCTGTGGGATTTTCGTAGAATTTCCCCGTAGAATCTTCGTAGACCATAGGCACAGTGCTTACTGTGCCCATTGGGTAATCCAGGCCTGGGTGTTAGGCAATTTATATATGCGTACGTCACGAAAAAAGTCCGAAATAAACTTCCATTCCAGCTTTGATGACTAAAATAAACAAAGCTGCACTAAATTAGCGGTCAGTTATTATGAGACGAAACAGATACTGATAGATCAAATTTCAAAATCATCAAATGATTATACATATAATTATTATCAGACTGTTTTCCCAACTTTTTAAACTAATCAGTAGCCTAAACATCTCTGCACCCGATCAAATCGAAGCGAAGAACAATGCCCCTATTCCAGGCAGTAGGGTTGATCCGGATGTAACGGGCCAATATCCGACGATCGAGGTACCGTGTAGCTACAGTATGGCGGTCGTAGCTTCCCTCGAGAGTCTGAAAAATGAGGAAACAGTAGAATAATCAAATCTTAACCCTCAATAAGCGCACGGAGCCAATTTCGCAAGGGAGAATTGGCGGGACGATGAGGTCTAGAGCTGAAACGCAGCTAACACCCGGCCCTTTGTTCGCCACGTCGTTTACCCTCCAGCCCCTCTGCAGCCTCCCGCTCCATAATCCCGGTACGTTGCTCGCAGTGACGTGTGGGAAAGTGAAGAGGTGGGTCAACATCAGAACCGGATGTGCTCTTGAAGGAGAACCGAAGGCTAAACTTTTGAAGAGATATATTGTAGAGCAATCAAATATGAGTAATTTACCGAAAACCGCTTCTAAAAATCTTTTCAGTTTTTTTAGATATCATTTTTTTTTGGACAAATTGAAGACTTGTAGCTGAAGTGGCAGAAATAAATCTTCAGCGGGACTATTCTAACCTGTATGGGTTAGGTAGACATTTTGATTAGGATATGTTATGTTTTGATATGTTAAACTTGTGCAACACTACTAATAAGTTACTTGCGTACAGTTGAGATCCTTACGCCCGTTTTTCCCTACTCAATTGTTCATTGCTGAGCACCAAGCATATAGGACATTCTTTGGTATTCGAGACAAAGTGAAACAATGGAAAATTGCTTGTATTTTCATAATTGTAAGAGCTATAATAACACATATCATATGAAAAAGGCTAGCCTGCTCTTATTCCATGTTTGGTATATTTTTTCTTCTAAAACCTCATATTTGGGTAAACATGATTTTTCAGGGAGTGAATCGAGACTCACTTTTCTCTTGACTGTGTCACTCCCTGCCCTCAAGATTTAAAATGGGCACGGGCATAACATGTTTATTTACAACATCATGTTTCTTCCAAATATGAAAGAAACTAGAAAATCTTCCACGAACGCTGAAGTTGTGTGTGTTTTAGGTCCCTTGGAAGTCGGGAACAAATATGTCCCACGAATGACGTTATAAATGATTATATAACGCCAAAGAGTTTTCATTTTTTATCACTACACCGTAATATCATTGTCCGAACGCTGTCCCATGAATAACGCTCATTTGCATAATTATAAATAAACTATAGGAATGCGTGAAAACTATGGATATATTTATTATTTTGTATACGTTACTATATACAACCATTATCATTTAGTGGCTATTCATAACTATCCTTTTGTAGCCAGATATGTTCTCTAAAATGTCCCATGAATAACGTTTAGATACCGCGGAATGTACAAACTGGCAGTTAGTACCATTTTCAAGTATCTATAGTATGACCAGCCCAAAGTCAAACTACAAACATCCCAAACGCCAAGTTGATGCTCTAACCACTTGGAAGGCGTCTGGAAAGACTTTGTCCCTTCTGGATATAGGCTAAAAACGAGGATTTATTTGTACCATTTTCAACGGTATACAGAAGGGACAAGATAGTTCCAGACGCATTACGCCTGTAGCAGTGAATAATATGGACTTTTGTCTGCGCATGTCGCTATTGCGCAACCGAATTAAGGGGATTCCCGGCTCGTCAGGTACTCGAGAAACGCGGCAGCTACTCCAGCTTCGTGCTCTTTGAGGTCCCGTGCAGAGTTCCTAACCAGAAATCCAAGAGGATTAGTGATTCCTTGATTGTAAAATGGTCGAAATCATGGTATAAATCACTAGAAATACTATATCTTACAAGTACAAACCTAGCTGATTTGACCAGGCATTGGCAACTCACACTTGGTTTTCAGATACCCCATTTTCTATAACTGACATTGTGAATCTGTGTTAACCGCACAACACCAACTCCCAATAAAGGATTATGCACTCGTTCAGGGATTGATACATATTAGTTAAGTAAACACAATGATGGATGCTATTTCTAAGTGGCACATCTGACCTCTCCCAAAAACAACAGGGATCTGGTACTTATTATGGGGAACATACATACCAAGCATGAACTTGATTTGACTTGGCATTGTAGACTTAGCATGTTTAAACCAAAAATACCTGAATTTCACAAAATCTCTATTTTTGACCCAAAATGAGCTCAGACCTCCACCAAAATCAACAGGGTCCTTGCACTTATTATGAGAAACCAACTCACCACTTTTGAACCTGATCAGACCAGGCATGGTCAACTTAGCATGTTTACAAAGTTAACAGTATTTGACCTCTGACCTCTCCCAAAAACAATAAAGGATTATGCACTCATCCAGAGAATGATGTTGTAAGTCTGTTAGGATATCATGATGATCCATGATATACTTTACAACAATGTTTTCCAATAATTTTGGACAAACACACATTAGAGAAACCGGACAGTAGTTGGAGGCAAGATGTTTATCATCCTTCTTATAAATTGGAGCAATGTTAATAGCGTTAGTCCAATCAGACGATAAAGCTGCTTCAGACAATTGAATAGTGATGTAAGAATTGGAGCAAGTTCAATAGCTAGTTCTTTCGATGAGCGGTTAGGAATTTTGTCAGGCCCTGAATCCTCAGAATCAATGATATTTGATAACAGTTTCTGAACGCCAGTTTGGCTGACAGATAGAGTTATGCAGTCCACTCTATAGTGTAGTCGATATTCAAGTTCCTTCTACACATGCACATTACTGGGTTTAGTATGCCGTCACTTGCCTACAATATTACTGCATGTATCATGCTGTGCAAGAAACGCATTTAGTCACAAATTCATATCACCCTAGTTCAGCAATGCATTTCCAGTTGCATTATACTTTTTCCGCGAGTTTTCGTATCTTGTTAAAACACCATATTCTTTGGCTGTACTCACCTTCCAAGTCCTTCAACATTCACACTGCTAGATGTGTAGAGCGTCAGGAATTGCATCATTTGTTCTGAGGACCAGTTGGCTGCCTTGCAAGGTTCAGTAATCTGAATGGGAACAAAGATGTTAATGGGAACAAATAAATTAAGGTGGTGCAGAGGATTGAGTGACCCGCTTGCACTAAAGGGGCCCGGGTTCGAATCCCACTCGTGCCTTGATACATGCTCGTCGAAAGCTGCATTGCAGTTGTTGAAGGTCTTGCAATTTCTGGTTTTGTAGTAGTGGGGAGCAATGAAATAAAGTCTGGGGGGAATTCACCAGCCCAATGCGCATGCGCGACAGCGGCCATGTTGTTAGTCCAGCGATTGACAGATCATGCGATATGATGACGTAGTACTAGTCTCTGTATTGCAGTGCACATTGCTCGCAAGGCTATAACAACATTGAACATA
>JAODUJ010222545.1:0-10478 GCA_027564615.1 Psolus chitonoides
GGGGTTTGTGGGTGTTATACACAGGGGTGCATGTGTAGGGGGACAAAACAGGGTGTGTGGGTGGTATGCACAGGGGTGAATTTGAGTGAGGTACACACAGGGGTGTGTGGGTGGTATGCACATGGGTGCATATGTGGAGGATACACAACAGAGTGTGTGGGTGGTATGCACAGGGGTGCAAGTGTAGGGGGACACAACAGGGTGTGTGGGTGGTATCCACAGGGGTAAATTTGAGTGAGATGCACACAGGGGTGTGTGGGTGGTATGCACAGGGGTGTAAGTGTGGAAGGTACACAACAGAGTGTGTGGGTGGTATGCACAGGATACATATGTGGAGGGTACACAACAGGGTATGTGGGTGGTATGCACAGGGGTGCATTCCAGTGGGGTACACACAGGGGTGTGTGGGTGGTATGCACAGGGGTGTATTTTAGTGCGGTACACACAGGAGTGTGTTGGTGGTATGCACAGGGGTGCACGTGTGGAGGGTACACAACGGGGTGTGTGTGATATGCACAGGGGTACATATGTAGAGGGGACACAACAGGGTGTGTGTGTGTGGTATGCACAGGCATGAATTTGAGTGGGGTACACACAGGGGTGTGTGGGTGCTATGCACAGAGGTGCAAGTATAGGGGGGACACAACAGGGTGTGTGGGTGGTATATGCACAGGGGTGTATTTGAGTGGGGGACACACAGGTGTGTGTGGGTGGTATGCACAGAGGTGCATGTTTGAAGGCGACACACAGGGTGTGTGGGTGGTTTGCACAGGGTTGCATTCGAGTGGGGTACACACAGGGGTGTGTGGGTGGTATGCACAGGGGTGATTGTGTGGAGGGGACACAACACGGTGTGTGGGTGGTATGCACATGGCGTGCATTCCAGTGGGGTACACACAGGGGTGTGTAGTTGGTATGCACAGGGTGCTTGTGTGGAAAGGACACAACAGGGTGTGTGAGTGGTATGCACAGGGGTGCATGTGTGGAAGGGACACGTGTGGGAGGGACACAACAGAGTGTGTGGGTGGTATACACAGGGGTGCATTCGAGTGGGGTACACAAAAGGGTGTGTGGGTGGTATGCACAGGGGTGCATTTGAGTGGGGTACACATAGGGGTGTGTGGGTGGTATGAACAGAGATGCATGTGTGGGGGTGGGACACAACAGGGTGTGTGGGTGGTATGCCCAGGCGTGCTTGTGTGGAGGGGATACAACGGGGTGTGTGGGTGGTATGCCCAGAGGTGCTTTTGTGGAGGGGAAACAACAGGGTGTGTGGGTGGTATGGACAGGTGGGAATGTGTGGAGGGGACATCATATCATCATAATCATCATATCATCCATATCATTCATTGCTCTCAGCACTGTCTCTGTTGTGGAATTGCCATCATCAGTGTGGTGGGCTCCAACTTGATCACCATCACCATCGTAGTTGTTGTCTTCTTCATCGTTGCCATCTTTGTCATAGTCACTGTCAAAAAATTTGCTGTTGGTGAAATCATCCTTAACATCATCGTAGATGCTGTTTTCGACATAGATACCATCTTCTTCATATTCGCAAACTTGGTAGCTGATAACAAGGACAAAGTAAACTAGAACGCAGTGAAACTGCCAATAACTCTCATGCTTTTATGTTTTAAATTGAGAATGTAACCGAAAAAGTGTTTTACCAATTACCAATACACCAATTGTCGAGAGAAGAGAGAAGGGAGGTCCAGGTACATTGCAGCCAGCATGATTGTTCCTCCATTGACAGTAAAAGATTACAGAGCAGCATCATGTGCAGTAGGGTTACTGGTAAATTGCGCATTGTAAGGAATGTTTGATAGTGTTGATTAGGCAGTACACTTGCACAAGCCGAAAACTAGCCAGTCTTTTGAGTTGAGTGATTAGAGAACAATTCAATGTAATGTTAAACCTGCCCTTTTGGGTGTTCTCTAATGATTATTTTTTCTTCCACACTAGACAGGGAATACGATATTACACAGATACCATGGGTACTGCAGGCGCCTCTGTGATATGGCACTCCTTGTAATCAGCCATCAAATCGACACAGCTTCGGTCAGAGGCAGGGTACATTGACTCATCCTCTAAATCCCTTAGCTCGAGAGATCAGCTAGTTTGTGCTGGTGCATTGTGTCACCCGGCCAATACTATTTACAAAACTAGAAGAATCTATTCAAAACATAACTTCACAGGAAGAATGTATATGGATTATCCACCTCATCACTTGTTTGAAGGAATTATTATACACCATCCAGAAACCCAGTTGAAAGTCATATAGAAATATTACAGAGATTTGCAAGATTCATCATGGCGGTGTTATTTTACAGGTTATGCAGAGAGGTCAGAGATAGGCAAATAAGATGCACACAAATTAAATACCATTTAGCTAGAGTAGAACACCATGGAAGATTCACTTTTTTTAGGCCAGAAAATAGAAAATTTATAAGAGAGGACACTCTTGCTGGTGTGAGCGGGAATTCTTGTAGGTTACGGTACTGGAGACTTCAAGCATCCATCCGAGTCCACCCGTCAGTGGACCAGGGTAGTAGAATACTGTATGATGAATCTGTGGCAAAAAGAATAGAGATGCTGAATATGGACTCATTATTTTGGAAGGAAACAAATTGGTGGGCAAGATAATGTTCAGCATGTAAGACACACTGAGCACTTCATACACAATCTGTAAAGCAGAATAATATTCACAATTCTGTTGCACGGTAATAACTCTATATGTTACATAACAGCTGTCATGGTTCAGTGCCCCTGGGTAAAGGGTATGGGGCAGGTCAAGAAGAAAGAGGGGCAGATAGCACATGACACAGGTAGTGGCTGGTGCTTTTGTGTCTACAATCCCATAGGTAACAGCTGTCATGGTTCAGTGCCCCTGGTAAGGGTCAAGGAGAAAGAGGGGAACCTACAGTAGCACATGACACAGGTAGTGGCTATAGTCGAATGCCTCACATGCATAGCTAAACAAAATGATGGCCATCTGTTGAATTTCTTCCAGAGAGCAAGTGAGCAGTTGAAATCTTTGGCAAACAATAACTCTCTCATTAGAAACCCCTTTACTTCTCAAGTTCTCATGTGGGATTGCAGTTAGTGCAGGAAGAAATGAACAAATGACAGTCGTCTGCTTGAACCACACATTTTAAAGGTTGGTTTGAAGGCATTTGTTCCATATACAAGCCCTGATTAACCTTCCTAATGGTGGCATTTCTTATATTTTACAGATGTAAAACACACATGTATACTAACATACAGTACCCTACCTACCATGATGCATGCATAAATTATCTCAAATGACCAGGAATTTGGAAGAAACCAGGTTTTTATAGTTCAACAGATTGATTAACCTCAGCCCCATGCAACTAACTGTATTCATGGACATTATGAGAATACTAACCAGTAACCACTAGAGTCATCAAAGTTTGCACCACGTCATAGTTTGATCAACTCAATGCTACCGTAATATGGTTTGAACTGTGCTGACCTCAAATGATCTAGGATCAGGTGAAATTTTGATATAAATAAACATTTTCTGTTTCCTTTTTTGTGGGGGTGGGGGTTAACCATAAAAATACATTCATATGCAAAGTAGCAAGCCAAGTATCAACTATGTCTGTGGCACAATGCTTTTCTCTTAAATTGATATTTTTCTTGCCAAAATATTTTTTCTTCAATGCACAACAATTTGCCATAATTTGAGCTGAGAGGCTTAAATGAGCAATTAGGAACCTAGCATACCATGATCCAGTCCTCATTGGCCATCCATTTGGGCTTGGTGTCCCCAGGCCTCTTCCTTCCTTCAATTATCGGTGTAGAACAATTGCTCCAATATGGTCTGTTGTTGATTGGCTGTAAAATGTAATGGAAGTGACATCATTGAAAAACTGTGAACAGTTAAACTGTCAATGGCCTGTACGCATTTGCATCATTAGTAAGCGCAAAGTTCATGGAAGAAAGTAGCATTCCCAAGTACGGGCAGTGGCATAGTCAGGGTGGGGCAGGGGTTCAGAGATCTCCATTACAGAATTTTCAGGGACGAATAGAGGCAATTGCAGAAACAAATAAGTGGCCACAAGAAAAAGTAATATCAAATTGAGCACAAATATTGTTCTTTCTGGTCGATAATAACTTTATTTGATGTCTAAATCACTGTTTTTAGCGTGCTTTGCGCACGATGTATCCTTCATTCTGATTCCCGAATTCATGTCTTTGCTATGCCATACATGTTTCAGTATCATTATATGAACATTAGTATGTATGTAGTGCTACATGCGGAGCAGGAGAATTTCAGACACAGCGTCAGGTGCTAGCGTGGTGTAGTGGTAAGAGTGAGCAATTTCACCGCAGAGTCCCGGGTTCAATCCCAAGCCAGGCTCGTCAAAAAGCTGTTTTGCAGTTGTTGATGATTTCTGGCTCAGTCGGACAGCTGTACTGCAGTTGTTGATTTCCTTGTGAGGTAAGAGCAAGGAAACATAGTTTCATTGGTTAGGTTCGGCACGGCAGTCCTGCAGTGATGACGGACAGGTTGCTACTATTTCTCTCAGCATTTGAGAAAGACTTGGCTAAAGGCTGAGAGTTTCACTCACCCCTGTTGATGGGGATGTAAAATGACGGTCCCGGGAGCAGGATGGGATTGTAATAGTTAAACGCCTGCCTTGTTATACTCTGAACACCCTTCGAAAAGAGAAGGCGAGCTATCGCCGGTTTTCATCCATGATCACACTTGGCTTTCGGGTTCCTAGATGAGCTTCAGTGGATGTTCCTGAACCCGTGGATACTAAACTAAACTAACCTTTTTCAAGTGATCCCCTTATAGTCCTGATAGTTAGGTATAAGAATTGTTGTGAGCAATATCACTTGAACGCATATACTTTATCCAGATTTCCCGAAAATTTACCCATACTCCGTGCAGTGATCTCCCCATTGTTGACCTGGGACAAAAGTATTATCAATGGACATTGATGACTGTTGTCATTCAGTTTGCACATTGTTGAACTATTGATTGGCTATTTGGCACACACAAAAACTGGATGTCTTTTCATCATATATAGGTCTGAAAAGGTCATATCAATAAAGCATGTTAATTAAAGTTTGCTGATCCGCTGCACTTTAAAAATGGAGACAAACATCTGTCTTGGCGTCCTCACACCAAAAGGGCTAACTACACCCCTGACATCATTGTGTCAATGATGTATTGAAACTGCAAAATACCCTTTCAAATTTCAGATCAAAGTGTAAACAAGCTTGAATAGATTTTGGAAGCTGCAGGCCAAGAAACAAACTGATTACTTTTCAGTTTATTGTGTAGTAACGCTGCCAATTTAGCATCAACTATTTTACTGTTGTTTATGTAGCCAACTTTGGGAAGTTTTTTACATTAATTTGCTTGATCTCAGTAATTCCCGAAATGTTGTCATCTCCCGCAACATTTCCCAAATATCAGGTAATTTCCTTGAAAATGGGAACAATGTTCAGTATTCATTGTGAAATAGCCAGGAGTGGCGCTAGCTGAGATTTTTTCAGAGGGATTTTCCATCCTTAGCTCCATATAAAGAAGGATTTCAATTTTTTGGTGGGGATCATTCCGCCTCGGGTTTCATGAAAAAGAGGGATTTCATTTTTTTTGGCAGAAGGCTTGGCGCCTTGCTAATAGGACTGACCATCCATGAGGCAGAACTTCTCAACTTTGCAGTTAGCACTGTAGTGACCGTATTGCAGCTGGCAAAAAAAATCCCTCCCTCCCTCCCAGCCATTTATAATTTGCGGGAATCCATTTGGCGATGAGCGATTCTCGCAATCGCGCTGCCTAGTGCCAACCCTGGAAATAGCACCCCCTATTTCGAGCATTTTACATACTGACTATCAGAAGGAGATACCTGATGATTTGCAGAGCTGCTGCCTGCAGCTAAAACCTTTCCAATCACATGCAATGTGTCAACTACACAGAAAATCACTTTTAACAATGTAACAATACCCTTTTAGAAAATATGAGTGTGGGTTAAATATGGTATTCTTGGGATGAAAGAATTAATGAGAGTCCTACAAGTATATGACAACACCTTCACACAGACCATCAACAAGTTGTAGTGACCTCTTTATTCGAAGATAAGACACCTATTGTTATTTTGTATGTGTTTATTTTTTAGCAATGTTTTCTCAATATAAATACCCCCCCCCCCATCTCTCTCTCTAAAAAACTGTCAATGTTAATTGTTTTTTACAAAAAAGAAGTTGGGACTTGAGATATGGTCGCAAATGTTAAAGTTTTCACCTATTGAAATAAGCATTATACATATTGACACCCTAAATTTGACCGGACCATCAAAATGCACTCCTTGTCTGTCTGTTAGTAATGAAAAAAACATTTGAGGTAAACCAAAACCTATATCTATGGTTACAATTGTTGACATTTTTACTTTTGAGGCCAAAATTCAACTTTGCATCAAACTTTGGATGAAACTCTGAACATTCTCTGACCCTTGTTTGAACGAGCATGAGTAAAGCTGGTCCAAGATAAATTTGGTCTGAGGGAATACGGAGTCTGGGGAGCAGTTGTTTTCCCAAAGTCCTGTTTCATCCTGAGTAGATGCCTATCCAGCACAATTTGTTCTGAACTTGTTTTCAGTGTTCGTCCTCTGTTGACCTCAGAGGCCCTTTGACCTCCCCCAAAAAGAACAGGGATCATGTACTCATGATGGGGAACATACCAGTATGAACATAAGTATAAACTATGGTCGACTGAGCACGATTACAATGGAAAGTACCGAACATACTTGAATTTCACAAAATTTTCATTTTCAAACCTCTACCAAAATCAATAGAGTCCCTGTACCCATTATCAGGAACCTACACATTGAGTTTGAACTTGATCAGGCATGGTTGACTCAGACAGTTCACAATGTTTGACCTCTATTGACCTCTGATGACCTTTGACTTATCCCAAAAACAATATAGGGATCATGTACTCCTTATGGGAAACATATATTCCAAGTATTAACTTGATCCAACTAGGCATGATCAACTCAGTGTTTACAAGCTAAAGTGGCGTGACGGAGTGGTAAAGTGACTGACGTACCGTACAAAAGAGGATTACAGGCTTAAGCTAGTATATCACTGGGCTGCGACTGTTGGCGACAAATTGCGAACAGCATTCGCGAGGGAGTTTCCAAATGTCTCAATAGGTTTGCAGGGGATCTAAATTTCGTTGCGTGAGTCGCAGGGCCTCGCTCTTGTGTTGCAGAAATTTTGAACATGTTCACAAAAATTTGTGCGACAAATTTTCCCTCAAAATAGTCACAGAGTCGTAGCGGGTGTCTCAAACCCATCTCAAACCCTTCTCAGTTTAGTTGCAGTGAGTCAGAAATTGTGAGAGATACTAGACAACTTTGTGAGGGGTTGGCGACCAATGAAACAATATGTTGACATTCCGGGCGAATGTCACGTAACACTGGTCCAACTGTCGCGCGACATTCGCGCGACAGTCACGCGACATGTATGCAAACTCCCTGCGAATTTTGGCCTAAATTTCACCAGGAGTTTGTGCGCGTATTTTCTCACAATTTGTGTCTCCAACTAGTCCAAGCTGTTGCAGCCCAGTGAGATACTACCTTGATTCGATCCCCTAAGAGTCCTCCTTGAGTCCACATCCCCTAATTTGAACAATGGTACAGTACCAATTGTTTTTGGGGGGTTTTTTCACCCAAATTGTCTTCGGTATTTTTGTATGTTTATATATGTATGTGTGTATACTCACCAGTGTTAACATGTAGGCCTAGCTAGGCTACTTTAAGATATGCACGAGTTGGTAATCCAGGAAGTCACATGCTTAGCCAATAAAACGAATGTTTCCTCCACACCATGTACAGTAGAACATTCAAAGGCTTGTCTTCATTGGGAAATGTATTGTCATCAATGGGACGTGCATCATAAAAACAGGCATGTGAGTTGCACTCCACCATAAACAAGGAGAAAAGGCAGGGGCAGGGAGGGAGAAAACTTGGGAAAATTGACAGGGGATACGCTGTTGCCGGATGCACAGCATTGCAGGCTCCCTGGATACAACGTAAATCTGTTAGTAGCCTTTTACTGTGTTTTTTCAACGCCTACATACATGTATTTGTAGGTGTAAAGGATTTAGACAGTATTGCTGACATTACCATGGATATGGGTAAAACAATATTTTTTTTTTAATTCCAGTGGCAACCAAATTATGGAAATGATGTGGAAAAAAAAGCATGGAATTCCATGGTAATGAGGAAAATTATCATGTCTGTAAAAGTGACGTCGCAATAGAAGTTCCAGAAGGTCCACCCCAAAATATTCCTCTGCCTAATTCATACTGAACGTTATTCGAAAATGGCCACGGCTGTGTGTATATACCGTCACCCATATTGTTAAAAGTATATTTTCACTGATTGTTACTGAGGGCACTTTTATCTTCTTTTATTGACACTCCCAAAATGACCTTTTCCGTCCGTCTGTCTGCATAAAAAAGTTGTTCATGTGTCCCTATATGTATGGGTGAAATTAGGCTACCAAGTAAACAGAAATCAATTTCCAATTTCAACCAATTTGGGGGGAAAATGCAGTTTTTTACTCGAAAGAGAAAACTTTAACATTTGGTCCCATTTCTCTAGGTAGGGTGGTAGAGCTTTTAGGCCTATAAATGAGGTTTTTTTTGGCTGACGAGGATGAGATAACTTTATATGGTCCTATTTTGGGTGAAAAATAGAGCTTTCGGCTCAAAAGTGAAAAAGGCTTTAACATTTAGTCCCATTTCTCCAGGTGAGGTTATAGCTAATTTTCAGTTTATATTCAATCAAATGATTATGGCATGGCTACCAAGTGAACAGGAATGACTTCCAGACTATGGCATGCACATGCTATTCAACATTTCCAGTACGAAGCAATTTTAGGTGAACAAATGCAATTCTGATAAAGCAAATCTCTTCCCCGAGCTTCGATGTACTAATGATGCAAATTGCATGCGAGCCAATGTCAGTTTCACGGTTCTAGTTTTTATCTGGTGACAGTCCCAATATGGCATTGTTTTGGAAACAGCAACTTGTTTGGCATGAGTATTTCAATGTGGTCCCAGTAGTTATTCTCTGGAAACCAACTGCACAGTATCATACCATGTCTTAAACTCAAACTATTGATGAAAAAGTGAGAAATAAATCAACAAGAGCCGAGGGCTACGTGATTCCTTGCCTTTAGATTTAAAACCTGATTTAATTGTTTGATCCCAGATGACCTTTGACCCAAAAAACAACAGGGTCCATGTACTTACTACTTACCACACATACCATGTATGAGCTCAATTGAAGTTTGCTCTGTCAAGTTATGGTGGTTACAAGGTTTTCACTGGTTGACCCCTGTTGACCTCAGATGACGTTGGACCTCCATCATAAACAACAGGGTTCAATTCATGTACTGTACTATGATGAACACACATACCAAGTATGAGCTCAATTGAAGTTTGCTCTGCCAAGGATGAGACTGATCACAGTTACCGCTCATTGAGTTTGCCTGATTACCTGCTATCTTCGATAAAATGAGGTTTGGCCCGCCCTTCATAAACAGTAATATCATATATCCCGCTATAGGCGTACGGGCCCATGGGGGGAGCAGAACAATTTTTGCTCGAATTTCTAAAAATTGCCCAAATTTTCAGGCTGAAATGCTGTGTAACACTATCTAAGAGCGCCACTATACAGTAGGTTGACGCGTAGCATACCAGTAATTGTTTGGGTATTAATACCTCCTAGATTGCCAGAAATGACACTTCACAGGCCTTGACATTTTTTTATGAAGACAGACATTTCATGGCCCTTTGTAGCAGCTAACCTAGGTCATATAACATTTTTGTAGGCCTAGGCACAGTGCCTATTGGGTGATCCAGCCCTATTCTCATTGTGCCATCATTTTCATATTGTTTTTAAAGCCTACCGGTACCTTAATTCAAACAGCTGAACAGAAGATGAAGCAAATGTCCTGCGCGGTCATTATGGGCGTGTATGCACCTGATTGGTCCCGGAGGCATTCGGCAGAGGATCTGGGGCCTGCTGAATGGCCGCAGATTTTTGTTGAAATTGTTAACGCTATTTCATGGCATTTGGTGCATTCTGGAGGATTTTTCGCATTACCAATCCCAGTAAGCAGGGCTGCTGCTGTGCACAAAGCATGCGATATTTTGTGGGTATTTTTCTGCAAATCAGATTCGTGCAAACAAAATCGGGCAACAGTTTGGACATTTGGGCAACCATTCATGTCTCGGAACTGTACAATTCACTATTCACAACCAACTTTCCACTAGTATGCCTCTCTCTCTCTGTCTCGTATATCCCTCGTAAACAAGGGGTGAGAATGTTTACACTGAACCAAACAAAGCTCCACTTACAATTGCCCTCCACCTCTCTCTATCCCTCGTAAGGGTCCTCCAATCCCCTCCCTCCCTCCCCACCCCCGTG
>JAODUJ010222766.1:0-10475 GCA_027564615.1 Psolus chitonoides
ACATTTCTGAGAATATTTTTAATAACATCAATATAATATCAACGTATAATATTGGAGAACTCAGTACGGTAACCCTTAAACAAAATATTTTATTCTAACAATGTTTTCTAAATGTTATGAAGAAAGACATGAAATGTCCTGAAAAATATTTTGATAATGCATTGTGTGACGTTTACCATAATGTTGTATTCACATTTGATCAATATTCTAGACTAAAGTAGACTCCACATATCATATCATAAAAACAATGGTCGAGACATTCTGTGAGATCTTGAAATAAAGTACCAGCTATTACAACAGTAGGTATAGCTACGGTACGTGATCATGAATAATGTTTTACTGGTTAGGATCGGTAATGGGTATAAGTTCTGGCATCAAACTTATGTGTCATTGTGCAGACGAATACCGGATCATCATATACAGATATATATAGACGTAAAACAATTCTGGTTGGAAATTTGTCGTTTTTGTCGTATTTTGCCAAAGTATGGCCTATTTTGGCCAGAATATTACAAACAATGAATAATAGTTCTAATTCTGGCTTATCTAAGATGTACATACGAAAGCCATCAAACACTTCAAAATATGCGGGAAATATATTTTGACGATCAGCAAACATCACACAAATTTTCCATATTGTTTAGATATTCGAACTGCAATTTTGTCCTGTTTTGTGGCAAGTTTTTGTTCAATTTTAGCCAGAATAATATAATCAAATAACAAGTTTTAATTCGGACTCATTCGCCTATTAAATCACGAGTCTTAAAGATGGGCATACTAAAACCATCAAACATTTCAAAATATGCGGGAAAATTGATACAAATTGACGGCTTACCAAATGAAACATTTTCTCAATTTTTAACTTGGTAAGCTGAAAATGTACAGAAACATCTTGCATTTGAAACAATAACCTGCACTTCAGATGTCATATTTATGGTCATGTTTGACAATAACCTGCACTGCAGATGTCATATTTATGGTCATGTTTAACTCGTTGAGTTACAACTCATAAAAATGTTAATATATAGCGTTAGTCGATTTACTGTATTCATATGACTACTTTTTCAGAGCAGGTGTTTCTAGCAGACCTCGGGCACAAACGGGGTGTTGGAGAATTTGTAATAAAGAAATATTAGCCCACACAGGGAGTTTAAATAATCTATCTAGGTTGCGTGCTTGGGTAAAATACATGATTTGCGACAATCAATTATTCTTAACAGAATAAATTCAGTTCTATAATGAGGGGGTTTAAACTAAATTTGACTGTTGAGATTTCGACACTCCTAACATGGTTTAGAATTGGACATTTATTAACCAAGTGCAATTCCAATAATGTAATTCTCTTTACTAGACCGTCAGCCCCATTTACAATATAAAACAAGTATAGGCCTATTGATTTTATTTGGTCCACTGACCAGATTGAGCGTTTGTATAAAGCCTACCGTATACTGTTATATACTAACATGTTGATCAATTTTAAAGAAAATTACCCCTTATTCCCTCTTAATAAAAAAGTTATATATTATCTAATAAAATATGGAAAATGAATTACATGTTGTGTACTTGTTACTTATCTCACTGCTGACGACCAAATGCTACGACTTCCATTTATACTCAAATATTTCAATATCCTAACGAGAATGAAAGCACATATTGGGTATTCTTATTATTACTCAATGTCAAAAACATCAAAAATCTTTGCACTCTATAAGCTTCGAAAATGACCAAAACACACACAAAATGTTGATAATTTTAAAACAAAATGGAATTTGAAAGAATCATACAATAGTTGTTTTTTCTTCAGAAGAACGAAATTATTATTCATATTTCATTAGAGTCATCAAAAATTAAATTTGGTTGATATCTTTAAACTATATTATTTTTCAGTTTTGACCACAAGTGAATGGGAAACAACACTATAGACAATCCTGTCCTATCTACATGACGTATAGTATTATCTCCCATTCTCTTTATCAAAATGTTTGTTTTTATGATTTTTTATTTATTTTACCGTTTAGTAAAACGGCGTTTCTTCAGTAATGAATCTTAGAGATACATTTCTCGTGTTAAATTTTCATGCAGTTGTCATATAATATAATATTTTCAGGATCGTAGCTGATCGATTTAACGTTCATTATCACATTATTCAGTTTGTACTGGTTTGTTTCATCAAAATGTGTAACACTGACACATAACGTGTCCTATTAATCGGTCTGTGTGTTTACGTAGCTGTGACAAGTCAACCTTGCATGTTTGCATAAGCAGACATAGCACAGTCAACGATCTAGTTCTTACAGGACAATATGACGGGCTATCTACTGCACACCATAGTCTTTGGTGGATGTTTGCGGTGTGTCTGTGTATAGTCTAGGTGTTACAGTGAGCATGTATAACTAGGCCATAGGCCTATGTCTCCTTCAAAAGCTACAGACTAGAAGGACCGAAATCAGCATTTCCACACCACAGTACTTATTTGTTTACTAACATGGTACAATTTTGACGTTAGGTGGCTTATAAACAAACGTCTCAAATGCCCGGTTTCAAAGGAAAAAGATACTTATCCTACCATATTGTTCTTTTTCCAAATTAGCAAAACCCACACCGACTGGCAGACATGCACATCCAGCGCTCTGTGTCGCACTGTGAGAATGCATACTGATGATGGATATGATTCTTGTACAAGCAATCATGATAGTTATCTTTTTGACTGGTAGCAGCAGTGGGGTGGACGTCTCTCCTCATATATGGTTACGGCAGTGGGATCACCATTCCCGATCACGCATATTGTTCTACAGTAGTAATAAAACCGTTTTATCCATAGCCTGTAGGTCTATATGTTGTCTTATCTTTGGCATGTCATAGTGGTAGTTCAAGTTCTTTTGTAAAGTGATCTCTACCCTGTTTATTTTTAGTGCCGCCGATGGTGGCGGCACTTTTCCATCATCGAATCATTTTATGATATCCACGTTAGATGCATGTTCATGGTTTAAACTCCGTCTTGGGCGTGATTTGCGTCATATTCGGAGATGTGGGGGTCTGGTTCCCCGCCGCCCTGTTGGCAGCGTTCAGTTCGTCCTGCCATTTATCTTGAGATCTCCTCCGGGCGTTCATGAAGAAGTTACTAACCGTGCTCAACTCCAGCCCCAGCTGTTGAGCAATCGTCATCTGCATTTCTTTGGAAGGCCGTTTGTTCTCTTTGAATATTGCGTGGAGTGTCCTTCGTTGTAGGTCGGTGAAGACGAGCCTCGGTTTCTTGACGTGACTAGCCTGCTGGGGTGTCTTGGCGTCGTCTTCCTTCTTTTTACAAGCTGTAAAAGAATAGAAGAAATAAATGTTGAGAAAGTTGTTCAAACACTAGGCTAAACACTGAATATAGAGTATATTTGAAGAATTTCTATACAATTTTGGGTATATTTGACCCATAAATTCTCAATCAACGTTACGGAGCAACAAGTTAACATATCCGTGAATCTAAGATTTGTTTTCATAACAGACTATTGTTGTTTTACTTGTTTATATCAATATTGTCAGTAGTGTTGTTTCTCTATCAGTATTGTTGTTTGTATATCAGTAATGGTGTTTGTTTATATGTGTCTTCGATTACGGAATGTTATAGTGAAGTTCCTCCATCTTAAAGAAAAAATCTCATCTACTCATGTAGGCTACGTCATTAATAAGAACCGGTAGTGCCCTATTTAGTACCGTAATGTACTTTATTTAATGGACTCCAATTATTTTGCGAAATTATTCAGTTAAAATATTCTCTGATGTTCTAATATTTGTATTATGAGCAGTACATCTAATTAATTACGACTCCGGGCGAGAATGAACAGTTTTTTCAGTGAGTGAGTGAGTGGTCGGTAATTAATTTTGTCCCTATTTTCGTTCCTCGGGGGAGGGTCTGCTCTATTCCTCGTGGCGCGGACCAGCACACTTTATGAAATCAATACCGGTCAATATCGCCTTCCAAGTCTATACCTGCAGTACTCCTTAATGCTATACCTTTATTGCAATGTAAATTTGCGGGGTAATTAATAAACTCCGTGAATAGGGGACATGTGCCGTAAATATACATTTGATAATGCGCCCTTATCCCGCCGGGAAAGGCAACCCAATTTTAGACCGTGTAAGTACAAGCTCCGTCGGAGGTAGATCGAAACAGATCAATACTGTTAACCATACGTTTCTAGAACCTATTGATTGCTTAATCAACACCCTCCGTATGTACGAAACCTTTAGGGATTAGGATGTAGGCTATAGTCTGCAACAGTGCAGTAAACGGCAGCTGTACTGGAATGTAGGGTGTGATGTCAGATGGAAGCCTATCACAATATAATACTTAACGAACAGAGGAATGATTATTACCTAATTTAATTAGATGCGTATGATTATTTATATGTTTCTATACAGCAATGTACTGTTTTGGGAAATGGATAGGCTAACTATCATTATTATGCTAATAGTCATATAAAAGTCTGAAGAAGTCTAATCTCAGTAATAAACCAAAGCATTTTATCAGTTGAACTATATAGGCCCAAATATAGAATGCTGAGAAATATATTTTATTCCCCTTTTCCAAATAAATAAATGTGCTGTACATAAATCGAATCACTGTATGTAATTTCACTAGAACAGGTCAGTCAATCGAGATAAATTCATATTTTGTCATCTGTTTTAAGTATTTTATTCTAAAAGCCTGGTAGTTTTCTTACTTCCCGCACACATTACTATACGTTGACTGTTCAATTTCCACTGGCCAGTATTATAGCTATTACACACCGATGTTTCTTTACAGTGTGATAAGTTTTCTACTTTTTTGCCGAAAAGTCTGTTCGTTTTTGTTTTGTTTTTTTTGTCTGTTCTCCTTTATTCCACCTAGCTAATTCTTTTAATGGTACCATAAATTACGACCCACGTGGGTCTCAAATAGAGGCCGAAGTGTATTTCCAGTTGGTCAATTACATGAGTAACTAATTCAAAGTAATAAAAATAACATGGACCTTTGATCACATTCCCCCCTCTTTTTAACCTCTCTGTACCTTAGTTAGCTTACACTAATTAACTACGCGCGTCAAATTAGCTTCAAACCTTATTCCTGTGTACGACTTGATTAGACCGTTTATCGTACATAGTGTTTCGCTATAATGGTGCCTCCTAAGATAAAAGGTATTCGTTTTGTAATAAAGACCCCCTCTTCGCACAGGCCTCTTTGCCCCTTACTCGCATCCTAGCCTAGAGTTCGGATTGTCAGATATCAATCAAACTAAACCTATTTCGCTGTTTTCCAACAAAAACCCTTTTTTCGGTTGAATAGTTTGTCCGTGCAGGAGCTAAGGCTGCTTCTGCGGTTATTCCCGGAGGTTACGTGTGCAGCCTACTGCATGCGGTGTTTGCTAGTTCAGATTCAATTACGGACTGAGTCATGGTTGCTGCCAGTGCAGCAGCGTTAAGACACCAGAGTTCAAACTAGCAAAAGAAGATTCGTGATTAACTTAAGGTGAAAATTCATTAAAGCTGCGATCAGAGTTTATTTCAGACCTTTTTCAAGTGACCCGCGCATACATAGACACCACCACAATAACAAATAAGACAAATTTATCCCACACGTCGAAAAACAAATCCACGCAGAACTAAATCACGAAACAAAAATATAACACACTTGTTCCAGTTCGGCAAAATGGTCGGCGGACAAATGTTTACTCAACCGTTTTCCTTTGTTAAGTATATAGACCTACTCTGCAATTAGTTGGTATATAAAAGTAAAAAGAGTAACAAGAGTAAAAGAGTTCAAACCCCGATTGCTTGTTCAGATATACATGCACATTGGATGAATATAGGCCAATGTTGGTACAGACAGGAGACAGCCGTCGAAACGCCTTGTAGCAGCTTTTTAACCGGTCAATGTGTTTGTCTCTATATACTTAAGATATATTTGGGTTTTGATAGTTTCGCTCATGGAAAACAGTCGAGTTTTGCGATGTCTAATATTCTTTGTTTACTCTCGAAATACTGTGTAGAAGAGAGGTTAGGAGGTGAATTCAATTTTGTCGGCACAAAAATAGTTATCATGTTAATGTCTTTCGCGGTAGTAAAAACGCTGCTGGCATCAAGAACCGTGCATTCTAGTCTACGTTCTAATAAATGCATAGTACCTACTGCATGATCTCTCTAACAGACTGAACCTCCTCGTTTTCGCTAAGAAGTTATCGTTTTCATACTACAGCAGTAGTTTTCAAAATACTGGGAGAGAGACCCTTGAATCTTGTATCAATTGTTCGTCAAATTCTAATCAATTGTACTTGTATTAAACCTTTGAAGAAAGCAAAATCGTAATTATTGGAAATTTCTGGTGATATGTAGCATATGCAGTATGTGACAAGTTGTGTTTCGAAATGGTTGTGTAGCTGAAACTAACCCTGAACGTGCCTTTACATTGATTGTAACCACGTATGTAGGCTGTTGTAAAACATCTATATATATACCACACTTCCGTGGTGACTGTTTACATCATACCGTAAACATGTGCGATAAACATTAGTGTTTATGGGGATGCCAAAAATGCGAACTCGTTTCTCGTTTTTTTTTTACAACAAAGAACATAATACGATGTCTGGTAAACACTGGACTTGTTATGTTCTATCTGAATAGATATATATATATATGTGTATTCCATTGTCGTTTCCTCCAAGACTCCCTTCGTGTTCCCCCCCCCCCTGTTAATCCCTTCTATATTGCCATGTCTTGTCAGTAACTATCTCCAATCCCCGACAGCGGAATCACTCTATCATGTCACCCTCCCATCAAATAAAGCGAAATCTGACTCAGGGCATGAATAACTAAAATATCAGGCTTTCAATTTACCCAACATTTCCATCTTCTCGAGTCAATGTATTTATTTACCTTCATACAATCACCGAGCAGAGAAAACCAAAACCCCACCGTAAAGGGAGTCTAAAGGAATTCGAAATTAGGTGAAATTTGTAGATAACATGATGAAAGCCTAGCCCTTCCTTTCATGGTAATTTTTCGCTCCTCGCCTGGGCGAAATCCGACTCCTCGCTCATGCTGTCCTGTACGCAAAGATCTTTGGGTTTTTGTTTTCTGCTGACAAGTAAATTGTACAGGCCGGCCGAGCGACAGGCTTGATGCACGGAAAGGGTTGGAGGAATTCATTAAGCGTCTCCCGCGGCGGTGGAAGAAGACATTATTTAAAATATGCCCTGGGGGTTCTCTCCGAAAGAGGGTCTAGCAGGATTTAGACGCGGTGCGAGTGCTCTCATAAAGTGGATATTTATTTCTTGAGCTCGGTTTCAAGAGGCAGCGGATAGCTCTCGAGGAAAAACAGCCATGTCTTAAGGAGCAATGCGGTAATTGAAAACTACCAAATCGGCCCAAATGTTTTTTAAATGTTTAATACAGAGAAAACGAGAAATGAGAGAAAATGGCAAGTGACAAAAAAGGAAGTGGATAAAAATTTGCTGGCATGTAGAGAGACAGAATCGGTTGAAACTGTATCTAAATGTCTATAAATTCAGATGAGATGTGTAGTGGGATTGTCATAATTTATTGTTGTTTGATGGACGGAGAAAATGAGATGCCATCATTTATTGTTTGAAAGGAGAAAACGGGCTAATCACCTCTAGGCCCCTATACTAAAAATCAGTGAAAAGTTGTTGTAGGCTGTAGAATGAATAAAATACACTGAAAGTGCTAAGTTGAAGAACAAAATGGTAATGTCAGTTGACGGTTTAAATATACCATAATCTCTACATTGGCTTCATAATCTACTGTCGCGTCATATGAATGCAGCGTCTGTACGACCGTGTCACTTTTCTTCTTTGGTTTTACGGGGGTTTTACTGCAGTTAGTTAATTAAATAATAGAATCTTTACCCCATTCTCTCGACAGCATAATGCCACAACTTGATGTTTTTGTTTAATCTGTATTGATTCTTACTGAAGATTTTGATGAAAAAAGTTGACATTTAGCTTATACTCATATCATTCGTGCCATCGATTGTCATCTCAATTGCCAAATGTCAAGAAAAAGATTGAAACAAAATTATGCCAATTGTCTTACAACAAATGGTCGTACAATAGGCTATTTTATACTCTTTCAAAGTAAAAAAACAAACGATATATATATAGGCTTCGTTGCCTTCACTGTACACGCATACAACCTAGTTTAACCGATAGTCGTACTATACTCACGCTATACGGAGTCGTGGATGTTAGTAGGCAGAACGCACACGAGATATTGATTATTCTAAATTCAATCGATAAATTCGTGTTTGTACAGTTATTTGACGGTAATCAACCCATCCGACTAAAGAGGTATACGAGCGTCTCGATTAGCCGGTTTAGTATGCGTGGTTTATATTGGGGTCCCGTGTACACTGGGAGAGACTGACTCCTATATATGTAATGTAGGTATGTTGCCTGAAGTCCTTTAAAATTGTCCTTATTTGGAATGTCGCAAAAATAACGAAAGTGAAGATTAAAATTGATTTTTGCCGGTTGACACTCAGGATTAAGCACATTTTGAAGTGCGTGGTAGAGTATTGGGGCAAACACATATATAGCCTACATACCGTATGCAACACGTGTCTCATAAGAGCCTATACATTTATGTAAGCCTACGTTATGCAGTCAAATTGTCAAGTAAATTTTATTATTAAAGATCCAGCCTATACAATGAATTGTGTATATAGATCTATATGATGTTAATTTTTCACTTGGTGAAGACAATCTCAAACAATGGATTGTAGCTATTAAGTTTGTCTTTGGGAATATTTTTTTTCATTTTCAAACCTACTTGTCCACTTTAATGTCAAAATTATTTGAATTTAAAGATCCATTTCTCCCGTCAATTAGGTCTAGAAAATTTCACTTCCTGATGAGAGATATGGACCTTTAAGTACTACAGTAGCTATATCGTTCTCATATTTTTTCAGACATATTTGTTCAATCAATTCCAACATAGTTATGGTTGCATGTGAAGCTTATATTGCTCTATATATAATTATGCAATGACAAGGCCAATGCGGAGTAAAGGTCTATAGTAATAACGACAAAATTATACAACAAACATTTATATACAACAATACATTCCAAAACTAATTTTATATCAAAACCATTTAACCATTCACACATTCTCGCTAGTAGCCCAATTCATACCATACATAGATTAGTACCGTCAATGGCCTGTTTTTTTTCCTCCCAATAATAATTTTCTCCCCCCTGAATATCAGACTATATTTCAGAGTCCTAGTATAGTTGAGACATTGATATATGTTCACACCGTAATTTTCATCATGATTACTATTTTCTCGACTAACTCTGTATTCACTATACAGTAGTAGTATCAGTATCATTACCCATGTCTACCGTACACCTCTCCTCGTGCACGGTGGTATGTTAGCCTTCGCCCGAGGTGTCGCGCGGCCATTGTCGGGCACGCGTCCTCCGTTTACCACCCTCGTGTCTCCCCTATTCATAAACTGAAACTCCTTCAGTTTATTTAGGCCATCATGTTGTAACTTTCGAGGAAGAAGTAATATTTCGGGGATATCACCCCTATTGTGCACCAATATCAACAGGGACGACCTGTAACACAATGGGCGGTATTTAGGTCTATTCAAGCAACTAATTTGCCAAAATTTCCCGCACCCGACGGACTCGTGCGCAAACACGGTCAATTTCCCCCGCACAATAGCCAGGCATGTGTGAACGCGTGCAGGTGCTGCAACGAGCAAACTTTTGTTGCAGTTTATGAAAAATTATTGTTTTATTCTGTGTTGTAAAGGCTAGCCGTAGCCTATATTCAGTCATCGGAGAGATGCGTTAGAACGAACTCGAGTCGGAAATGAACCTAGGGACACGACATCACCTCCCTCGTAGAGTCGTATTGTCAGTGTAACAAGCAGGTATTGATTAGTTGGCTATTGATCGATAACTTCATTATTAGAAGAGTATAGTAGACATGAAAAGCTAACGATCTTGAAATGACAGCACAGGTTCTTAATTAGTTACCGAATTATATATCGCTATTGTGTTTCGTCATGCAGGCATAAATTACAAACATTGTGTTCGGGTATCGGCACAGGAGGAAACTTCAATAAATGTCAGCAACGGTATGATTGCACGAGGTCATTTTGGGCATATCTATATAATAATATTTAAACAAGTAGAAAAATAAGAACAAAAATAATGACTTAAATTGACTTAAAGAATGCAAACATCCATAGTGGGAACATGTTCGTTGTATGCGGTTGATGTATATTCCACACCCGCCGACTCTCACACAAAAAACATTCACACCATATCGCAATGCCACAATATGTAGTTGGTCCAATCTTACATGTATTACTAAAGCAAAATACGGTTGTTGTTGAATAATACACATTTATCATCATTCATTTATGAAGTTGGTATGGAGTTCTTCCCTTCTTCTTCTTTCAGGTTAAGTCGGCAAAA
>JAODUJ010222877.1:0-10474 GCA_027564615.1 Psolus chitonoides
CTTTTTCTTCTTTTCTCTCTCTCCTCTTTCTTCCCCATTTTCCCCACAAATGTTCCCAGGGCGAGCGACTCGCCCACCCCGCCCTCTGCCTACACTACTGTGTTTTTTCTTCTTCAAAAGGCGCATGGAGACGCCATGGCTAAAAGCTTACCGGTCCGGGGCCGGTGGACCGAAATGCAAGTCCGAACATGGTCAAGTAAAACGGAAATCATATTAAACATAATGTAACAAACTGTCTCATCAAAGAAAAATATCAATGGGAGCTTCTACATCACACCCAGATTGTTAATAAAATCATAAGACATTATTCTGGAAGGTATAGTAATGTACATGTATGCTGCGGATTGATTTGTGTTTGCCAAATTTATTTCCAATAGCCCAACATCCACTTGTCACATATTACTGTACCCTTTCATCAATTGCAATATTTCTTACTCTCAAATGACAATGCTTTTCGAAAGGGTATTGATACAGGCCCGTAGCCAGGGGGGTCGGGGGATCTCCGATCCCGCGGAATGGAGAGTTCCGCTCAGGCAGAAGAAAAAATATCAGACAGACAAACATGCTAAAAATGAAAATTCTTGAACATGCATTAACTTTAAAAATTGCAACATACTGCACCAATTTGCATCTAAGCACCCTCATTTTCCAAATAATCCTCAGTGGGGAGGGGGACTCTCCCTCCCTTGGACCCCTCCCCCAGGACGGTGTCCGAGTTCCGGCCACATTGGAAAACGATACCCCCAGTAAGCAATCTGGCTACGGGCCAGTGATATATAAATGGCTTTGAGCTGTTTGACTATTGAAGCCCTAATTCTGAACTGAGTTGAAAAAGCAGATTTTTAAAGATTATGCTTAGTATCTACATCGCAACTCTCCTACGTCGTGTATCTCTTAATTTACGTTATGTAAGAGAACGTCAAAAAAACGTCAAGAAAACGTCTCCTGTATTGATTCTTCATCGTGAGACTGTAACATGAAAATTTGTATAAAAACTAAATCGAAAAATACTGAGTGATAATACGCATGCGAACGCTAGAAGCGCTGTTTCAGGAATGGTAATTTGGGGATCTCGACAAACTCATCCTATTGCGGCATAGCGCCCTCTCATCATCATCATTATCCAGGTTTCCGTCTGTTTCCCCTTTTTAGGGGTTAGATCTCCACTGGGTTATTTACATTTTCACCAGCTGGTAATCCGCGGTAGGCGCAGACTTACATAACGTAAATTAAGAGATACGTGAGGTCAGTATCGGGGCTCGTATATCCCAGTTCTGTTCTGTGTTTTTGGGAAACTATGTACTAGCCGCATCGGCCGCAATAAGCAGAAAACCTGACAAACTTTAGGTTTAAACATCTGTTAGGAATATTTCACTTGGTAGGAATAGAGAGTGGTGGCCAAATAAATGAGCATGCACAGTGGTAGATCCAGTTGATATTATAATGGAGGGAGACTGATACATATTAAGTTTTGGGGGTTTTTCCCCCTCCAGCAACATCCAATGACAAGCATCCACATACTAAAACACATTCCGTTGTAAACTCTTTTCAGATGCCTCGAATCAGAGGGAAATACAAGACCTACACCCAAGAGAGCCTGGAGACGGCGATGTTCAAGGTACAGAACAACGAGTGCAGCATGAGAAGAGCGTCGATCGACTACGGCATCCCGAGGACAACCCTCTTTGACAAACTGTGCGGGAACACCCCTCTGATCACCACCCAGGGGCCCAGCCCAGTCCTGACCTATACCGAGGAGAACAAGCTAGCCCAGTGGCTCAAAAATATGTCCAGGATCGGGTACGGGCAGACAAGACAGCAGCTAAAGATGATGGTGAAGAAGATACTGGACGAAGATGGGAGACATAATCCTTTCAAGAATAATACTCCAGGGAACGACTGGTTCCGTAGGTTCAAGAGACGCCACCCTGGGCTCACCGAACGTCTAGGCGAATCGCTAGGTAAGGAAAGAGCGATGTTGTCAGTGAAGAAGTTGGACAAGTGGTTTGCGGAACTGGAGACCTATCTCGAAGAGGAGGGAGGGGGCGTCGAGATCATGGCCAATCCAACACGGCTCTTCAACTGCGACGAAAGTGGGTTTCCGTTGAATGGCAAAACCATGAAAGTTCTTGCACCTACTGGATGCAGAACCGTCTATCAGCTGACCAACTCTGACAAAAGCCAGATTACGGTGCTTGCCTGTATTAACGCCGCCGGTACCTACGTTCCTCCTATGCTCATATTTCCTGGTCAACGGTTTAAGTACAACCCATTGAGAGGTACACCGGACGATTGGTTTCTTGGACGCAGCGAGTCGGGATGGATAGATCAGGAGGTCTTCTATGAATGGGTCGCCAATCACTTTGTTCCAACGGTAAAGCGCGCTAACATCGAATTCCCAGTGATACTGTTTCTTGATGGACACCGTAGCCACATCAATCTGGAGACGGCTAACTTCTGTGCCGAAAATCAGGTCATACTCTACTGCTTCCCAGCTCATGCCTCCCACATTTTACAGCCGTGTGATCTCAGCCTCTTCAAGAGTTTGAAAAACAGTTGGAAGAAGGAAGTACAGCAATGGCAAGTTGACAACCCTGGCCAAAATGTCACCAAGCAAAACTTTGCCTCCATTTTCTACCATGCTTGGAAGGACAGTGCCTTCACAATCACCGCAAGAAATGGATTCAAAGCAGCAGGGTTATATCCCTTCACGAAAACTTTTGATCATGCCAAGGTAGCACCTGCCGAAGTATTCCAACGGGAAGAGGAAGTTCAGAATGAAGACGACGGAATGCCCATTCTTTCGCCGGTGAGGATATATGATTTTGGTGATGAAGACGAAGAACCCGACAGTGATTACCGTCTACCACAAACTGGTTTTCTTTCCCCGATCCGTCAGAGAAACAGTCATGCTGCTGGCTTGGCTCGTAAAGCCCTGGAGGGTACTTTTACCCCAGAGAAACTATGGGTGTATGAAAAGAGATTCCGTGAAGGATTTGACGTGGAGACTGATGAATTATACAACACATGGAAAAAGTTGAAAGTACAGGAGACGAACCAGGGGCCACAACCTCTTCGATCTGTTCATTCTCCTTCCAGGAGTTCTGTCCTCACCTCAACCTATGTTAGCCCTTGCTTGGAGCAATATCTACGGTACCCCAAAGCCCCCGAATCGCGTCGTCCAGTCAGAGTGAGGAGAGAATTACCCAAGGCTATTTCGGGGATGAGGTACCGGCAGTACCTGGAGGAGAAACAGTCGGCCAAGGAAGAAATGGTACAGACCAAACGGAAGAAGAAAGAGATCAGGGAGGCCAAAAAGATAGAGAAGGTGAGACTGCTGAAAGAAAAGCAGAAAAGAATGGAGGAGAAGAGGAATCAAGGAAAACGACCACCGGTCCGCAGGAAGATCTTGACCGACCTACCACAGCAAACGTCTGAAGAGGTTTTGGAAGCAAATGAGAGAGATGTCTACGGTGGTACAGATATGGAGTATGATAGTATGGCATATGACCAGCCATACGATGACCAGGATGATGGTGTATTAGAGGACAATGGGCAACGTGATGACAGCACCTTATTGGCCAATACTGTGGTCAGCTTAGAATTAGATGACAGCTTAATATTTCCTCAACCACCTAAAAAGCAAAAACCTCAGGCAGATGAGGTAGTCACGCTGCCTCAAGCAGATGGAGTTTCACAGTCAAGAGAAATGAGAGGGCCACCAAATGGAGAGGAGGGAAGTGGCTCAGCCAGAACAGTGATGATAAGTGATGACGCCCCTGCTTTTGCAGAGGTTGGGCAACATACGGATAATGAACAGAGAGGAGTGGTATCCACTGGGGAGGGGGGAATAGTTGAACCACCTGTGATTGGGTTAGGGCCATTGTTACCACTAAGCGGGGATGATAGACGTACACCTCTAGCTGATAATATGAATGAACTGGCGGAGGGACCTCCCGCACTCATGAGGGTGGAGAAAGAAGTGTTGTCAGTGACCGAAAAGGTATCTCCCGAACCAATCGTTGAAGGAAAAGATGTGTCGCCCATGGTTGTGGAGGAAGAGGTGATATCTGTTCATGAAGTAGATGAGGAAATGGAATTGGAGGCAAGGAATGATGGACCTGGAATAATGCACATAGTGTTAGAGAAAATAAAACTGGTTCCAGTGCCAGAGGAGGAAGTACCAACGACAGGGAACAAAGAAATGACATCGACAGCAGTTGAGAGAGATGAATCACTTGAGGTAGAGGTTGGAGAGGTTTTGGCCAAGGTCATGGAAGAAATATCGTCAATAACCTCATCCGAGAGAGAGGCTCCTTTAGCACAAGTTGGAGAGGAATTACAGAGGGATGAGGAGGAGGGTGTTTTTCCTGTCACCAATAGGGCTGGGACATCAGGCCAGGGTCAGCTGGCACCAGAAGTTTATGTCCCAGGAACTTCAGGAAGCAGGAAGGAATCATGCAAGAAGAAGCAAAAGAAAGAGAAAATGAAAATGATGAAGAAGGGTGCAAAGAGGAGGAGTTACTACGAGGAGGAAGAAACCAGAAGCGCTCTGTTGGAGCAGCAGTTCGACAAGGATGATTGGACCCTGATCGACGAAAACGTCTGTGACGTCTGTCGAGAGAGTTACTGCAATAACGACGATGACTGGGTGGGATGCGAATGGTGCCCTCGTTGGTTCCATAAAGAGTGCACCGATATTGCCGACATATCCGGGATGAGCGAACAAGAGATCCACTCAGTTGATTGGTTCTGTCATCACTGCATGTAGTGGGCCGATGTGTGATGATGGTGATTGGTTACTTGAGGTCATTGTAAGATTATAGTTATGTGGGAGGCAGGGCTTTAGCCAAAAATTGTTGATAGGGAGTCCAGTTTGCGCCATTAGATGCGTTCCATGTCCCGGGGGCGGCCCCCCGGATTTTCTTTTCCTACACGCCATGGCGAAATTCTCTCCGCATGAATTTTCAAATTCGTTTCAAAATCAGAGTTAGGGTTAGGAAAAGGGTTAGGGATCAGTCCTCAAGGGGTATCAAGGGTGGTCTTTCATAATCCTTGGTCAAAACTAAGAAAAAAGATCCAGAACTTGGTTTTAGAGAATCGCATCACATGATTGGATTCCAGCAATTTGATTGGTCGTATATTGCTATGGCGTGTAGGAATACAAAATTCGCGTCCCGGGGAGGGGTGCACATTAACCACACCAACTCCAAAAATATAATTCGTTTTTTTTAATTTTCTTTTGAGGCGTCAAAATGACGGCTGGACGGCTGACTGCCTAAAGCCTTAGCAGGGCAGGGCATGGAAATAAAGGGGAATTAAAGTCTGAACTTTTGAAAATGAAATTACAATGAGAGACGAACATGTGGTGGACTTCTTCAGCAATTATGATCCAAAAATATTAACTTCCAAGATATTCCAATTTGAAAGTTCACAGAAATCAAGCATCTTTTGATGAAGATTAGGATGTCAGCTGCCCACTTGTAGTTGAAAAGATTTTGCTTTTTATTTCTTTATAACTTGCTGTCATTTTTTTAAACGTATGCATTACTTCTAAACAAATTAATATTATAGCGATCTTTGCATGATACACCTTAGTAATTCAGCAGACTCGGATGTCAAGAGTAGACTGTCCTTGTTCCTACCTGTGCTCGGAGCAGTTTTGTTCCCCAAATAGACATAGACTTATTATTATTACTGTCGACCTAGAGGCTCTCAAAACAAATTGTTTTCCCTGGTAGACAAATTCCTACTGAATTGATCTTCACAAAATCAAAATTTGTTCTCTAAATTAGGAAAATATTTGTCAAAGATCATACGCTTCTAGATAGAGGACCCAAGAGCATCAATGCAGAGATGAAAATCTGTATTGTTATATTTTCGATTATTTTTAAATGAATTAAGACACGCACATTTTTGGAGGAGCAATCAAAAATTTCAGATGGCTTATTCTTGGGATCACAATTTTTTTTTTGAGTCATGTGTGCTTTTGAGATGTCAGCAAGTGAAATTTCAGAAGTGATGTGGGGTTTGGAAAAACTACATAAAGGGTATCGCCAAACGTGTTCTTGTTCGTAGTGAAATTGATCCATTAAAGTATTAATCCTAAAAAGTAGTAAAATTCTATTAAACAAAATATTTGAAATCACAGTATTAAACTTGCCTAAATTCTTTCTAAATCACTTTCAGTATTGATCGAGTATAATATGCACATTTAAATTCAGCTCATTGTAAATTTTACCTACTAGGTAAGAAAACTGAAACCATCGACCAACCTAGAATTGACTGCAATTGGAAGACTGATAAAAGCCCTTCAATGTAGTTGAAAAGCAGAATTCTGAAGATTGTCCAACATTTTCATGCCGTTGAAAAAAGTATTATTTCTTAACCTTGAAACATCAAAACTGTGATTCATTAATGTAAAAAAACTAGTTGTATTTTCAAATGAAATATTTTTCAAGATATTCAAATGGTAGTTGTGTGAGGCCAATAAAAATAATACACTGTGTTGAAATAAGACTGTAAGGTACCGTAGGAAAGGTACTATTTATACTACTACATGAAAGTTGGCTACAAACCTGAATCATGTTAATCGATAACCAAAAAGTTTTCATATTTAGGTTTAGGTTCGATGGTGAATTACAGCAATAACTTTTGTTTGGGGGGGGGGGGACCCTTCAATTATTTGTGTAGCACTGGTCAACTGCTGATAGCATTTCTTCCTGTGTTGGTGTTTCAGGAAAATAGGTTCATTGATTTTTTTCTGGCACAGCTGTTCAGCAGTAGTCTATGGCATTAGAATGCTAAACTGTTACATGACTCAAGTGTTTTTTTTACAACTTTCTTTGTGCAGCTAATTTGTCAATGGGAAATAACTACACATTTATTTTCATTTAATTTTCATTCATACATTTAAAGGAACTGAGTGCCTTCATATTAACTAGTCTAACTTATTGTGTAGTATTTTTTCTTTCACAGTGTTATGTAGCACAATGGCGGTGATATGAATGTTTCATCATTTAAATTGAAAGTTCTTCACAAAACTGTTGTTTCACCGCAAGACTGTAAGAGCAGTGATGTCCAGACCTGTCAACTCTCCCGATTTTACCGGGACCCTCCCGGTATTTTAGCCGATCTCACGCTTTTTTTTCTAAGCCAATCTCAATCCAGTTGTTTGCTTGTAGTCCTACGGTAGTACAGCCAATCCCAACTCTCCATATTTTTGGGTTCGAAATTGTTTAAATCTCCCTATTTTTTAGCAAGGCAGGTTGACAGATCTGGTGTTATCATTGATTTGATCTTGTTTCAAGAAAGCTAGGCTACCGTTCATATTTAACAGCTATATTCTGTCATTATCTGTCAGACTATTTAAACATCATCATTACATGTAGGAGGAATTGATTATTTCTAACCAAAAACATTGTAAACTTCTTTATTATTTTGTAAACCTCATAAATATGGCTTTTTAGGGTGAAGCACATATTTGGACCCTGGATTTAATGGTGAAGTTTGTTGTTGTAACTCCGTAATTGTCTTAGTAATCGCCATATAACAAAACATACCTCTTGTTCGTGAAAGGAATTTCACTTTCTAATCGATCATCCGAAGTGTTTGTGCGGGAATTTGTTTATTCATTCAAAGACCGGACATTTAAGTCTTGTAATCGAGTAAGTGTTGCTTTGCTGCTAAAAATAAGTAACGCTAAACTCAAGTGTTTATCTGTAACTGCTAAATTCGACAATCATAATAACATAACATCATAAACTTGAAAGATAATGTCTCATGATTTTTTATATTATAATCGTTTATCAATAAATATTCAAATCGTCTGTGTGTGAAAAAATTCTCTTTTCAATTACAATAATTAAAGATTTTATTTTTTGTTAATTACAATATTTCAATATTTTATTTTTTGGTTAATTACAATACAATTCAAGATTTTTTTGTTAATTTCAATATAATTCAAGATTTTATTTTTCGTTAATTACAATATAATTCGAGATTTTTTTGTTAATTACAATAATTCACTATTTTATCTTCAATAAAACCAGGTGAGACTCACGAAAAATGAGGCTGCTAATTGTCACTAGTTTGAACTCTGAATGACCCTTGTTAGGGTAACACATAACGATTGGTGCATCCAATATAAAAAGTCATGCAGCAAACTGTGGGACATTTTGAACATCACTGCTCTTGATGTTACTCAAATCTCGTCAGTATACTTTGCCCGGCAGCTTTATTTTTGTTCAACGGGACCTACAGGCGAAATTCTCTCCTCATGATTTTTCAAATTCATTTCAAAATCAGGGTTAGGGTTCAGAGAAAGGGTTACGGTTAGGGTTATCAAAGGTGGTCTTTCATAATCCAAGGTCAAACTAAGAAAAAGATTCAGAACTCGGTTTTGGAGAATCGCATCACATGATTGGATTCCAGCAATTTGATTGGTCGTTTAATTGATTATACGTCATGCATAAGAAAATGCTGACCGGCATCTTCTAATGGGCACTAGTTGCTCAGTTTTTCTTGGATCTTGCGTGTCTTTAAGGTTGTTAATTTTCATAAAATGATATCCTAAAAATTCCTAAAATATAACCACCTTAATTTAGTCCTTGCATTTAATATGTTACTTATTGTTTATAAATGTAATTGACCATTTTGAAGTTTTAACATTATTTATAAATAATTAATTTATAATGATTGTGTAATTATTGACACCTTATCCTTACACAGTCTGTTTGTGAAGTCTGGAGTAGACCTGGCGGTTTTTTTTCTTTTTTGACAAACTTTTTTTCAGTTTACAGTAGCAATTTCTTACATTTTGTGTATTTTGTGTAGTATAGTAAGAGGATAATTCCTATATAAGCTGGGATTGTAAAAGGCATCAAATGTATCATTGCTTGTGAAGGGCAGCTGGGATACCAGTTTGTCATTTTATTGGCCTGAAATGATCACATTTGGATTTTTTAGAGGGGGGTGCTAAATGTACCATAGTTTAAGAATTTTAGCTAGGTTGCCGGGTGGCACTTTATTTGCTACAAATATTACTCTTGACATTTTAAAAATTGGTTTTCCATGGAACATTTGACATCGGTCAAATATGATACATGTTAGAGAACAGAAGGAAATGATTTTTATTTATCTCCTTATCGTGTGAAATGACTCTTTAAATCAGGGGTGGCCAACCTATATACAGCCCATGAGCCGATTGCAAACAATGTTTTATGTCACCTACGATGCCCTTATGGCGAAAAAATAGAGAAAAATGAGGGATTGACAGTATGTGGCACTTCACAGAGTTGGCAATACACACTTTAATGTGGCCCTCGGTCTCAAACGATTGGAAATGAAATAACAAAATAAAAAGGTTGGCCGCCCACGATTTACTGGAGCAGCATGTGCAGTGTTTCCACTTTCAAGGAAATTACCCGAAATTCGGGAAATTTCGAGAAATTACGGGAAATCCTGTGGTTTCGTTAATGTCCATGTAGAATTAATTCATCTTTGGAGCATTTCGGGAAATTTCTTGAAGTCCTGTAAAAGAAGAAAGTTAGCAGTTTTTATTTAGTTTACCGTCCTTAACGTGATCATACGACCTGAAATATATTTCGGGAAATTGTCACCTTATTTCAGGATATTTGAGGACGCATTTCAGGAAATTAGTTTTGAAAACGTGGAAACACTGAGCATGTGATGGTAGATCATAGAATATTATGTGAAGTAACATAATGAGTAGGCCTAATGTTTGTAGGATTACCAACTCCTGGTTAAGCAAATTCATGACACCATCCACGCCCAGCCTCTTATGGTTGGAGCTGAGGTTAAAGGTACTTACAGGGTATGATGGATCTGCCAATAAAAACATCCGAGTATATTCATCCTTCCAGCATATTTTGAAAGCAATTTCGATTTAATTACCCTCAATGATGCTCGTTTCCCCTCAAATTGTTTCGAAAGAGAGAAATTAGGAACTAATTTCAATTTTTGTGGGCCACAAAAATTGGCTGCTTTTTACAGACATGTCTATCGTACGTGATGACTATCTGATGCACCCAGATGTATTGTAAACATACAGATAACTATCAACCAGACTATAATAAACTCAGTATACTGTATGAGTATGTTATAACGTGTGCTGCGCGCTGGCAAGAATCTGATCATATTACTCAAACCTGGCACACTTCCAGTAGTAGGCCTGGTTTTTGCCCGACCGCCCACTTTTCTTGAGTCTTTCCTGCCTGTGTTGGACGTTGGACTACATAGAGCTAGTGTTTACTTTTCCAATATAGCGACACAAGTAATAGGCTAAATTCATTCTGAGTGCATTATCTGTGTTAGTATTTCAACAAATTGGTGGAAGGGCCTTTGGATCGTAATTATAAAAGTGTGCGAATATCACTCCAAATCAAGGCCGTACGCAGCGGGGGGGGGGGGGGCAGCAGGGGCAGTTGCCCCCCCCCAGAAATTTTCCATGAAA
>JAODUJ010222988.1:0-15978 GCA_027564615.1 Psolus chitonoides
CGTCAGTTTTGGAACTTCCGGACTACCAAAACATCGGCTCAGCGCATGCGCAGTAGGCTAGTGAATATTCCCTATTGCGGCAGCTTCTGTTTTCTTGACTCTTGTCGGTCTTTTAAAACCGTCACTTAATTTTTGTGTTCAGATACTAACTTGTTTTCTTCATTGTTACGTCAAGATGGTGTACCCGCTCTGCTCTGGATATTCATCGTCATCGTTATAATCTGCGTGATAATATTCCTGGCAGGTTGTATCATCACGAGAACGTAGGTCAAAGTTCACATTAATATTCATGAATTATTATTAATCCATCACTAAGCAAGGTTAAAGGGCGATATGGCAATCGGAGATTGAAAGAGAAATATTAAAAGAATTAAACAAGACCTATCTAGTATTAAGGTGAAGATTCGTCGAGATTTTACACTATCTTACAAACTTACAACAATAAAACTATTCCCTACATAGTTTGAACATGGAAATACTACTCTAACATGTCCTGGTTATAACAGCCTGGGAATACAGTCACAACTAAACTGGTGTAGGCCTACTTTAAAAGGGGGGAACTGAACCTTACACGTTTGAAGATATATATTGCAGAGCAATCAAATACAAGTATTTCACCGAAAACAGCATTCAAGAATCTTGTTAGTTTTGGAGTTATCAATTATTATTTTTAATTTTGACAAGTTGAAGACTTGTAGCAAGTCTATGATGTCACACAGGGACTATGATCTGCTTTGTCTTATTATTTCTTCATAAATTGTTTCATTATTTTTCCATGAAAGAACTAATTATTTTGAGTAAAACTTTTAGAAGTGATAGTTCTATTTGTATAAAGCCTATTGTATTTCTACCTCTACAAACCAAGATAAAGACATCAGTTGTGATTAATGTAAACTATTGAACTGAATAACATTGGAATACAATAAACTTGCAACTCGTACTCCCTGTGTGACGTCATAGACTTGTTTCAAGTCTTCAACTTGTAAAATAAAAAATAAAAAACCCTGATAACTCGAAAACCAAACAAGATTTTCGAATGCGGTTTTCGGTAAAATATTTTTATTTGATTGCTCTACAATATATATCTTCAAAAGTTCAGGGTTCATTTCGCTTAATCATTAATTTTTAGAATGAGAGCATGCGGAGGAATGCTTCTACTTGTATTAGATTGCCATATCTCCCTTTCATCTTGTCTTAACACAAAACACACGCAACCGTACGCACAGCATATTTTGTCCTAAACAACTATGAATATTCATATAGTACCCCGTTTAGTCGCATGAGGTCCTCATTAATTTGAAATTACTGTTATTATCGCAAACATCTGCTCCAGAATAAACGATCCCGTAGAACATTCAAATGGACTCTTGCCGAACCACTAAGTTGGTGGGCTTTTTCAAAATGGAACAAAGCTTCTCTATGGTTTAAACTATGAAATGGTACACATACTTATGTTAAAGATTTGCATAGGAGTATAAGATATGGCGCCTCCCATTATCGTTGCCTTCACGGAGCAAAATGTATCCCGCTCTGAAAACCAAAATATGCAAATAGTTATGACTACGGTCGCTTATAAAAAAGTTTAATTTGTGTGTACTATAATCTGTTTTCCAAATAAATATGCTGGGGTATGGTTGAAGGTGTTACTGTGTTATATTCAGGGACCAACATCACCCTCATTGGTTAGATGAAGGGTGGTATTCAATGAATGATTTTTTACACTAACATTTTCATTTCCATCACAGCAAATTCCGGTCCCCCTGCAATATTCTGGATCCTAGTTGTTTTCGGTATTGTTGGTGTTACGGTATTGGTTATCGGTTGTATCATGTACCGGAACTACCAGGAGCGAAACACCGCGAGGCGGGATGCTTCTTCCATGATGGTTACGCCCGGTGATCTGCGACCAGAATATCCGTCTTTCGGTCGATCCTATCGATTCGACGATGAACCGATATATGAAGACAGAACCTATAACTACACCGGATCGCTTAGCTCGCTCGCATACGAAGAGCGGCCTAGGCCTAAATAGCCATGAGGTTACTACATCACGAGAGTTTCTTAGTGATTAACATTAAATATACGGAAATACTGTATATTAAACTCTCTTCAAGAATCGAACATGGCTGTGATTGCTACGGATTGATACAACTACGACCACTTGTGTTGTTCTAGTAACTTCTGGCTTGACGGTGAGCTAATCACATGCTATTATCATCAAATGATTTTTTTAGTCATCTTGTGTCTGGGTTATTATACCCAGGGATGTGCGCCAAGAATATCTGTCGATCGAGTAGGTACGACGATGAACCAATTTACGGAGATCCTATAACTACACCGGATCGATTAACTCACGCAGGGATACGAAGCACGAACACGAAGGTCATTAATATGCATGAAATAATTACGTAAGATGACTTTCCTATTGATTGTTTCCGATCAAATATCTATGAATACTGTACATTAAACTCTCTCCAAGGATCAGAGTGTCATGCTATTGTGTAAATTCTGAAGGATGGCTGTGATTGTTACGGATTGATGTAACTACGTTGACTACTATAACTGTTTGGCGAGCTGAACGTACGCTAATAACATTACATTTGTGTTTCTTGGGTCATCTTATGCATAGAAGAACTATGGCCGTAGATCTGCACCTATAATAACCGTTCTTAATGAGGTCGATCTCTTACGCTCGAAGATGAACCGATATACGAAGACATAACTTGTAGCCACACCCGACCTATTAGCTCGAATAAAAAAGTGCCTGAATTTTCTTGACCTAAATATGTCAGACGACTTTTTTAGTGGTTGATCTTGATCAAATATCTTTAAACACTGTTCAATAAATTCTCTCCAAGACTATACAAGATTATGCTTCCATGCTAATTCTGACGGATGACTGCGATTAATGGGGATTTGGGCAACTACTGTTACTTTTTTCGTGTTTTTCCGTTGTTAGTCCTACTGGTTGTATGTGTCTCCATGTTTTAACACAACTGTTTAATGTCCACGAAGGAGTACTGAGCCGTTGATAGAATGTGTTTAACGGCAGTATCTATGAGGTATAGGGGGCGCTAGTCATGATGTCAGTATTTGTTTAAATGTGCACTCTGGTTTCAACGAAAGGAGGGATCCCCATCAATACATCAACAATCGACACGGATTATTTCATTGAACCTACAGACTGTTGCTGGCAACGACACTACTACGGTTGTTTATCTTAAGCGTGATGCTCATATTACACTTTCATAGTGATCTTCAAAATAATAAACAGATTTCCTATAATTAGGTATACTGCACATAAGCACCTATTACGCTTCTTGTTCAGTGCGATTGTCGTAATAACTTGTGGTCCATGCGATACCTTTGGATTATGTATAGAGGGCGGGGGTTTGGACTAGGACTATTATGACTATATATACATATATACATATATGCCTATACAAATGGTACACCGACCTAAGCTGTTCATATAAGTTAGCTTACAGTATCGTTTGTATTATAATGTAACGAAAGTATTGTTTATAGATAGAGTAGACATAGCATTAACTAGTCTGATATGGTCGTTAAGTGTTATGCTATGCCCGATTTGTTCATCCATGGTTGAACTTTCGGACGATTTATATGTCAAAACAATGTGTTATACAGTAGAGCTAGAATATTATATTAATATAAATTATAAAGTAGACCTAATTAGCTATGGACACTGTACCAACACCAAAGAAATTATCATTATTACCACCAATTATGCAAACACCTGTTTTTTAAGTAGAGTATAGACCATGTTTACGTTTAATTAGGAATGCAATTTGACAGTACCGGTACAAAAGATGGAGTAAAAATACCTACATCATCTGATCATGCGCTTTTATTGGTAATGAACATCAACCACCATGGTTACATGACACATACATGCACACACACACATCACACACACACACACACACACATTTGGTTACTGTACATGAATGACGCGCCTAATAGTCAGTCAGTTATGACCTGCTTCAGCAGCTGTGCTAGTGAATATCCGCCCAAACTGCTAAAACTGCATTTCGTTACAAGAATGATAGCATACCTCTGGACAGTTAAGGCTTAATATGTGTACAATTTAAATTTGTTAATAGGACGTATTTACTTCTTCAACCATTTACATACACGAGTGAATAAAGTTCTTTCCAAATGTCTCAGGTTTTTTAGTTTTGTTTTAGGGTTGCAATCGGTCTGTTATTACAACAGCCCAGTTGTATACATGTAATATATATATATATACAACTCAAGTGTTATACATATGACATATGTACCACTTGCCTAAAGCGTTAGTGCAGTCCTTCCTCACACTCATTTAAGTGTTTAACAATTGACTATTTAGAGTTTAGTATAGCCTACATATAATAACATTTGTATTATATTACGGTAGAAAAACATTGATTCATTATTCATTACGGGTGTTAGTTCATTATATTATTTATTTATATCAATTTGTTATTTTTGGTTCTTTTCGCCTAAAATTCAGTGAATAATGATGTTTAATTATATACCAGTGAGTAACATGCATTTGTATTAATACCATTATTAATGTATTCCTATATTTGTAACGTCACCGTGGGTCCCTGAAAAAACGATGCTACCCAGGCCCAGCTTCCAGCCTCGAAATAGTTTCTGTAGTGGTGGAATAGCTCCGCCAACGCTGTCTAATATTATGTTGTAATACCTTCCAGTACCGAAATAAAAATGAATTCATCAATCAAATGACTCACTCTGTTTCTTCCGCCTGTAAAATGTAGTTTTGCTAAATCAGTAGAACCTCTTCAATACGAAAATGCATGTTACTTGGCTGCTCTTACAGATTCGTAACACTAATATGTATGTTATTAGAACCCCTTTCTACACTGTGTAACATTTCTATTGTAATACTGTACGTTCAAGTGCTGAAATACACATGACACATGACACATCACGTGACTTACTGTATTTTTTTGTCTCTTGTTTCAGCGGGTCATCCTCAGGTCGCAGCGATTACAAACACGATCCCTTTATCAATGACGGCATCGTGGTTTCCAGGGACGCCGAACCGCACAAGTATCCGTATTCAACTGCAGCCTTCATGGGCCCAGCGGTTGCGACGGTTTCCAATTCACAGGATTTCGATATACCGGCGGAGAACTACAGCAGCCGCGCTACATCGGAAGCCTCCGGTACGTTATTCGGCAATCCCGGCCTAGATCTGACCGCAACCGAAGCCGATGAATATATCGATTCGTTATTCGATATGGACGGTATGGAGGGTGACAATGATGAGAAGAACAGCGAGGACGTCATTGGACCATACCATCCCACCATGGGGGGTTTCGGTACACCAACCAAAGAACCGAGCCCCTATCATCACCCTGAGTTCGATGATGATTATCCTCCACCACCCCCTCCTCCAGAGCCGCAATATCACGATCTGGAGAGACAGCGATTCGATACTCCCCCTCCCCTACCAGGAGACGAGATGGACCTACCAGCCCACGCTGGATCTTTTTCAAGGAGTAGCATGTACCTCCCCCCAGCCCACGATTACCCATCGGTAGCCGATCCCGTAAATACACACGCCTCCAGCCCAACCCCTTCACAGGATCAATCGACGCAAAATCCAGAAAAATACTTCCTTGACGAAGTTGACGAATTCTTTGACGGGGTCAATAACAAGATAGATAACTGTATGATGCAATAATAGTCTTTATAGTATTTATTTATCTTATAATATATCGCAAACATATTTGGAGATTCTTGGGAAATTTTTTAGTATATTCTTCTGGAACGAAATATCCAGTTTTCCGCTATAAACAAAATATTGTATAGAACTAATAAGTCAACACGAAAGGAATTATCTTTCCAAGCGAAAATCTGTCTGTGTGCTTAAAAATACTTTTCTCTCACAAAAGGCAGATTCTACTCTGGTTAGTTATGAAAAATACCTCCATGAAAGTGTTTGTTTCTCATAAATTGTCCAATGTACCTGTTTACGAAGAAAAAGCCTAAACTGAAGATCTTGTCATCGGCCTGTGAAAATAGTACAGTTTTTGTTTTAGATCTGGCAACAATGCGTGTTGGCAACCCTGAAGACAATGCGAGTTTTTTAAACTTGTGTGACTTCAGTAAATACTATAACCCCATCTGTGCATTATGTGATGACATAGGGAAGCACTGTGGCAATAAACCCAGACTCTTGTTTTAACATACTGTACTTCTTTATAACAGCGGTGGGCAACCCCAAGGTACGTGCGCGCCACAGTTGGCACGCGAAGTCGTTGACTGTGGAACGCCAAAATATTCACGGAAGAATTTCTTTTGTTCTGCCGTTTGCAATCGTTACAGAGGTCAATGGGTATTTCAGTAACCACTTGTATGTTGCGTCGTGCATTATTTCCGCAATAGGATAGATATTAGGATATTAATAGTAATATATAGTGATAGTGGTCATTTTATATAGCGCATGTTTTACGTATACGCTTCACATTCATTACCCGTGGTCATTGGCATAACTCGTATGACCCACACATTCGTGGGTACAAGGGGCTGCTGAGATCAGCTCCCCAATTCACAAGCTACACCTCATAGGTACCCATTTGAGCGACTGGGTGGAGAGAGGCGGTCAGGATAAAGTGTCTTACGTACGAACACAACGCAGTGCCCTGGACCTGGGTTCGAACCTGCGATCCGTAGATTGTCAGTCCAATGCCTTAACCACAACTGCGCTCACACTTTACTTGGTTAGAAATGAAATAAATTATCAATTATCAATTTTTCTCCTGGGAAAAGATTCATTAAGTTGGAAGAAATGTAATGTGAACATCGATAAAAATTGGTGAATGTTTTAAGAGATTTTCGCCAATCCGATATTTTGCCGATAGTACGAAATATCGGTCGATCCGATATCCGATTATCGACTGAGCCCTAAAAATCATGTTGTTTCTCGAAAATGCGCATATGAAAATCTTAACTGGGACGTAAGCGCGAAGAAAGGGTTTCAAAACTCCTAAAGATGATAATTCCAGTTAACCGTGTTTAACTATGTTCAACTGGTAGTTGGAACAAATTCAGTTGAAAACCAATTGAGCCTAGTTCAAACACAGTAGAGCTCAGTACAAACTTAGCTGAGTCTACCTAAAAACGCAATAGGAGAAATGATATCCCAGTTGATCCCATTTGAGTCAACTAAAGCCCAGTTAAAATCCAGTTCAAACTAGTACACCCCAGTTGTACCTAGTTCATTTTTTACCTGGTTTCTACAGGAATTATCACCAGGGCGGTCCCTGTTATACAGTTATGGGGGTATGAACGGGGTAGAGTAAAATGTACTTTTTCATTCCGTAATCGTTCAAATCTTAACGCAAACCAGTTTGAGAGAAACTTTTTCGTTCAAAGTCAGTATAAATAGGCTATATGGTGGGGAGACTGGGGTTAGTGTAGCCAATTTTTCTATTTCGCACCATTGTGCACAGGGAAATGACAGTGGCTCTACATTGAATGTTGCATGTGAAACCTACATGTGTTTACTTTGTAAGTATATAACTACAGTCTGGCTAATAACTGTAACAGCCTTTTAACAGAGTCCTGAAAAAATCAAGATGGCTAAACTTACCCACCAGGTGGGGTGAGGTGATCCAGCAGGGTAGGTAAGTTGAGCCACCATGTTAATCAATAGGTTGCAAAAATATCTAAAGTCGATATTTGCAACTTTGTTTTATGGTTATTTTCAAATTACTTTTCGTGTTTTTATACTAAGAGGGATACAAGGAAACATTTAAAACCATTTTCTTTAGGTATTTTCACTATTCACTGTAACAATTAAATTGTACCACTGTTTTCTCCTAATTTACTCCAAAATTTGGAAAACAGCTTTTTCAGTGTTTAGACAATGATTGAATGCATTGATGGAATGTATAAAACAGTTATAAGGACCTACTAACCCAATGATATAACATACATGCATTTAAGTTGGATCTGTATTTACTTTTGAAAATAACGGGGGTGGCTCAACTTACCTGCCGGCTCAACTAGGACCACTCTCCCCCTAATTTTAGTTTACAAATATACTAAAAAAATACTTAAAACGGCCCATCGGATGTTGCAATATTCCAAAAAAATTAATGTTGGAAAAGGTCGGTTTTCAACTTCATACAACAGTCAATTTCCTTTCCATATAATATAACTTTGTTTGGATCTACGCTAAGCAAATAATCTATTTTCAGATTGTCGTGCACGACATGCCTAGTGTATGATTTTGGAATGATGGAAACGAACCATGAAGACAAAGTCGTATATAACCTATATTGGTTCATCGTATTTTGATTTCTATTCTTTGATCGTTGATACAAAACGTTGTTGGAATAATAATGGAATTTTGGGTTCTAACTATTCCATGTTATCAGAAATATTTAGTACTGTGGAAATTTGAAACAATTGTTTAAAACTTCAGTATGTTTTTGTTGCCATACTAAACAGAAAATAATTACAACTATCAGTTAGGCAACGATGAAGGTAACAAAATATGAGCAAATCTCGTTCTCGCCGTTACGGTACTTAAAGACCCATCTCTCTCGCCCACAAGAATATATCGCATCCCAGGAGACTAAATTCTGTATTAGTCAAAACATTATTTACAACTTTGACCATTACTAGAGATTGAAGTTATGGATCACAAAAGGAGTTACAAATGATCAATGACTTGAACAAAATAATGAACTTACACCTCCTCTGTAATAACAACTCAAAATAACAACTATTAACAACTTTTTAACGAATGAGCTACATATTTCCCTTCGGTAACAAAATCGTATTTACAATATTTCAATGTCATTGTCAAGAAGAACAGACACTGTAGTTTGCCTGATATAATCTAAATTATTATTTACATTTTACACAATAGATCCAACTTGTGTTGTTAAATTATTATTACAGGTACATTTACATTATGTTATTACATGTTATTACAATATATTTGGACTAATAGGTATTTTACAACGGATTTATTGGTTTTATCATTATATATATATATATATTATTTTACTTTTGTAGACATTTACTATAGACAAGGAAGAGATAGGCTACAAACGACTAAGTAACATGGATCTACATGCGCATGCCGCCAGATGACGGCTGACCGGTATCCAAATTATATGCACCTTTGCTACAGCACATGTTCTCCATGTATCTTAGCTACACGTGCAGATAACTATTTATGAGACATTCCCCATAAATGAACAGTTTTTATATATTCTTGGCTGGGGAATATTCTAGGCCTACACGCTCTCAAAACTCAAGTGTTAAATATAACACTTACAAGGGTGTGAGGGGGAATGCACTTAAATAGTTACCCTTAAGAGTAACTGATACCCTTCAAGGCAATTGTAACACCAATGGGCAGATGGGGTTACATATAAAACTTATGGTGTTACAAAAGTAAATCGCTAAGTGTTAATTTAATCGCTTATGTACAGTCCCTGCTCACACCCTCGGAAAGTGTTATATATGACACTTGAGTTTTAGAGTGTAGATTAAGCATATATTTTGGCGAGGTTTTTAGAAATTTCCTGATATCAGAAAATGTTTAACTGAAGAATTATTATAATACCACGAAAGGCTAACATAAACGTAACCTCGAACCGTTAATCAGTTACCGTACAGTTAATCAGTTGCCTTGTGTTACGGGTCATAAATTGCGATCATTTAGACTAAACAAAGGCAAAAGTAAACTTAACGCTACAAGCAACGATGGTCATATGTACATTTAACCTTTTTCTGGCACACAATATAACATCTAGATTCATATACCATGGGTTGTTGTATTTAACGATGCAATTATAATAAATTGTAAATATTTCTTTCGAAAAAATAAACAAGAACACACAAGATGGAATAAGATGTATTTTTTGCAGTTATTAATTGCTTATTGAAGCTACATATCCGAACTGAGGAGACCAATATGCAAACATTTCCCCACCATTTTATCCAAGGCCCGATTTAGGCCTAAGCTAAATAATATACAGCTCAGGGCTTTATAATAAAAAAAAAGGAGGCAGCGTAGCAGAGCGGTTGCCGAGAAGCGTACAATGATCTTTGCCAGATGCAGGAGCCACTCTCTTGTGACTTAAATAAACACCAACGTTTATATCGAAACGCTTAAATATACACCAACGTTTAAACTTAGACACTAACGTTAAAACTTAAACACGTCTCATGTGTTTAGTTGACATGTGACGTGTTTAGGTTTGAACGTTGGCGTTTATTCAAGCGTTCCGATACGTTGGTGTTTATTTAAGCGTTCCGATATAAACGCTTCCAGTATAAACAATTGAAACACCAGTGTTTATAATTAAAACACCAGTGTTTATCATAATTGTTTTAGTGTGCTGTAACGTCGACAATACCCTGCAGTGTGATGTTATTTAACTAACAGAATACGTAAATGTTTTATACCCGCACAAAGCCCGCACAAATATATAGATTTAAACAATTTAACCTTCTTAACGTAAACTCATAAACGCGTCAAAGTGGTCGAAAGCTGTTACAAAAAAGTGTTTATAAATAAACGTTTGCTATTTACAGTGTATACAGATTAATGGGCCACACCAAGTCCAAATCCGGCACTGATTTTATCATGTTGATATCAAATGACCGTAGAACTTCAAAACGTTTTTTCCAGGGAATTTAATAATTTGAAAACAAGGGTGTTCAGACACTATTCTGAGAGCTTTCAAGTCCAACCCATGATGACATTGATGATCTTAAAAACCGGCAATCACCTTGCTAAAAAATTATACATGTACTAAAAAACTAGCACATGACGACGGGGGGTCCTGGGGCCATTTCGCCATATTTAGAAGATTGGTCCAAGAAATGCAATTTCCCTGATTGAGGTCTTTAAAATTCTTGATTACTTAGTTTTGGGCATATTTTTGAAGGAGCTCAACAAGTTTTTGTATTGCCAGATTGCCACTATATCTATTTCCAGATGATATATTACTTGAATACTCACTTCTCAAAAGATATACTTTCGCTAGAAAATGTCCAGAGAAAGGCTATAAAGTTGGTTCGCTCTTGAGGGACATGGCTTTTGAAGAAAGATTTGGAATCCTGGGTCTTACGTATTTTAAGCTGAGGCGCCGCCGTGGAGACTTGATTCAGGTCTTCAAAATTCCGCATGGTTTTGATGGTTTGTCTTTCAATAGTTTCTTTGACTTTTCTATGTAACATTGCAACAAATCGGGGACATAGTTTTAAGCTTCTGCGCAAACGTTGTAGACTAGATGTCAGGAAATATTATTTTTTGCAGGGGGTAATAAAAGAATGGAATAGCCTTCTAGAAATTATTGTAACGTCGACAAATGCGAATACTTATACTGATAAGTTTTTCCATTGTGGTCGGGTGTTTTTTCTTATGGGTGTTCTTTTTTCATTGAGTTTTCGCGGTTACATGGTCTTCAAATAAGGACTATTGTCCTTCCTGACCCCTGTTCTACTATATAAACTAAAGTAAACTAAATCACTGTTGTGTGAAAGAGAATTCAAAATATCTCAGACCTCTGATCTTTGTAGAACAGGACTAATAGGCCCTATACGCCCAGCCTAATTAACATAAATTATCCGCCCGAACTTTCAATTTTCAAACAATGCAACATTCATAACTTCGTCATACAGCAGTATTTTCTAGATATAAAGTTATTTTTTGATCGTCTGATGATACTGAATGTGCTCGGTAATAATGGCCACATTTTGCTCACAGGCTTGCCTTAGCTGAAATACAGAAATACCTTAATTCAATAATATTTTGACCTCAAATGACCTCGAACACACACCAAACTCAATAGTACTTATTATGAGAAAGATACATACCGAGTTTAAACTTGGTCTGACCAAGCATGGTCGACTCTTTACAAGGGTTTTAGTGTTTGACCTCTGTTGACCTCAAATGACCTCTCTCAAAAGCAACAGGGATCGTGTACTCTTGGTGGGGGAACATACAAGCCAAGTATGAACTTGGTTCAACCGGGCATTAGTGTGTTTACAGGCGAGAAGTAGCCTACACAAAATGCCTAAATTTCATGTCTACCCTAAATGTCTACCCTCCACCAAAATATATAGGGATCACATGCTCATTATGAGAAAACATGCACATCAAGTTTGAACTTGATGTGACCAGGTGTGGTCGACTTAGAGTGTTTACACGGTTTTTAGTGTTTGACCTCTTCCAAAGTCAATAGCGTTACTGTGCTCAATATGAGAACATACATAGTAAGTATGAACTTGATCCAACCAGGCATGTTCGACTTAGCGTGTGCACAAATAAAACGTCACACCCACACATACATACATACATGCATATAAACACGCATACACCTATAAATACACGCATACACACATACACGCATCCACACATATATACATACATACATACATACATACATGTGATTGTCTATTACCATTTGATAGACCCACAAGGTAGCTTATGTACGTGCATACATACATACATACACACACAAGCCACAGTTTACAGTTGTCACCTGTAAGACTAATGGCAAAGACTGTGCTACATAATTTAAGTGTAATGGATCATTAGTTAATGACAAAAGTAGTATTGCAAATGAATTTAATAATTACTTTGCTACTGTGGATAAGAATTTATCTGATAAGCGTAACATTAGTGACACCAATCCCATACTAGGTGTAAATAATATTGATCAGTCTTTTGCTATTATTCCAACTGACCCAGGAGAGTTCTTACGTGTTATAAATAACGCAAAACAGGGAACAGCTCTGGTTCTGATGATATCTCAAACACTCTTCTTAAACATCTCGGTGATGTTATATCTGTTCCATTATCACATATTTTCAATCTTTCATTTACAAGTGGCATTTTCCCTTCCGCTTTCAAACTTGCCAAGGTTATTCCTATATTCAAATCGGTTGACAAGCAGGTCTTTTCAAATTATAAACCAGTTCCACTTTTACCTACAGTCTTTAACCCATAGCCTACAAGCCAATTTCGTGGGCTTCCAATAATAATAATAATAAATATAGATTTATTCAGCGCAAAATGCAAAATAGCCTCTAAGCGCTTTACAGAAAAAAATAAATGATTATAACTAATGTTGATCGAATGAGACAGTTTTGAAAAATGGTCACATTTCTGTATTAAACTATACACTAAACTAGTATGCATGTGTGTGTACGCATCTAGTGACAGCTTGCAACTTCTGTACAGCACAGTCTACAATGAACACACACAGGCATATACCTGTAGACTTCACTAGCAGAGAGAAAATCAATACTCCCTTTGTGTAAGGATTACCTCAAGGTCAAAAGAGGTTTCAAATTACACAACGTGGGATTTCACATGGGAAGTGAAAATCCCAGGTAGGAATTTAGCAAGCCCATGTGGGAAGTTCCCAATCCCATGTGGGAAGTTGTAAAACCATGTTGGATGTAGAAACCCCACGTAGGAAGTTGGTAAACCCATGTGGGAAGTAGAAACCCCATGTAGCAATTTAGCAAACCAATGTGGGAAGTTTGCAATCCCATGTAGGAAATTGAAAAACCCATGTGGGATGTAGAAACCCCACGTAGGAAGTTGGAAAACCCACGTGATAAGTTTCCAATCCCATGTGGGAAGTTGAAACCCCCATGTGGGATGTAGAAACCCCACGTAGGAAGTTGACAAACCCACGTGGAAAGTAGAAACTCCACATAGGAAATTAGCAAACCCATGTGGGAAGTTGGCAATTAGATGTGAGAAACGGACTCTTGATGTGGGAAACACATGGGTTTCCTTATGGTAAGTATGATTTCCTATGTGGAAATCTAAATTTCTTATGGGAAATACGAATTTCCTGAAGGAAATACATGATTTCCTATAGGGAATTCCGCCTGCACTAGTACAGATACTGCTGACCAGTTTTGCAGTCTCAGTACATAGAGGGACTAAGTAACTATGGTGTCACGAGTGGGGGGCAAAGGTGGAAAATGTTCCGACACACACGTATAAAAATCCGGTCGACAAAACCACCATTGAAACCAACGAAACCTCTCTCCTGCCGGGGCAAACATGGGGGGCGCCTCAACCCCTGCCAACCTTTAGTTACGATATTGCATAGATGATCAACTATACTATCAGGCAGGAGTGGTAGCCTATATAATCGCTTGTAGTTGCCAATGGACTCTCTCTTTAACATATTAATATTATATGAATGAGATATTCGTTAAGCATTCAAAATGACCAGCCAATTATCACACATTTTCCTATGGATAATGGATATACCCCTTATTTTTACCCTAACTTTGTCAAGGTCTCCTGAAATAACTTAACTTCAGAATATAACAAATTAAGGTATATATGTTGAAATGAAGCTAAAATGGTAATGACGTTATGGCATGTAACTGTGCACCACTGAACACTCCTCTGAGTTGTAGTGTACCAGCACACAGGTGAGATTATCATGAGTCCCACGCTTTTATCCCTACCCAATCGTGCCTTGATCCTTGTTCGTCAAAAGCTGTATTGCAGTTGTTGATGATCTTGCAATTTCTGGTTTTGTTGAAGTGGGAGCGATTGATTTCGGGGTAATTAGGTTCATTTCATATGTTTCGGCACGGCTCTTCTGCAGTGGTGACAGACAGGTTGCTACTACCTCTCTCAGCAGTTAGGAAAGCGGCTAAAGGCCAAGTTCCACTCATGTCCGTCGGATGGGAATGTTAAATGGCAGTTCCGGGAGCAGGGTGGGTTTGTAATAGTTACACACCTGCCTCGTTACCCTCTGAGCTCTATTCGAGAGGAGAAGACGAGCCTTCGCAAATGTTCATCCATGATCACATGGTCAGGGTTCCTCGATGAGCCTTAAGTGGCTTCCCGAACTCATATAATTCTAAACTGAACTCTAAATTCTAAACTAAGCTTACAAGATGGGATTATGTACCATTTTTCAAGTCTTTGGTGGGACTCAACATGGGGGGTGTCGAACTCTGGACCAACCACTAGGACATGCATTCGGTAAAGATAATGGTGAAGCTCCCAACAAACAACAATTGTCAATTTGGTCTTATCCTGTTACCAGAAAAGTCAAAGAATCAGATAAGCTACAACAGAATGATCGCATGACAACTACATATATTGACAGTGATAGCTACATATATTGACAGTGATATCTAGACTCTGAGTACAAATGTTAAGTTTACTTTCTATTGGACCCAAAAAAGTGGCAGATTATTCTCTCTGTCTATATCCAAAAGAAGGAAATGAATTCCCAAAAGTTACCGGTTTGGGAATTTACAAGCCCATACCTTGGTCAGTGATAGATATTAACAACTTGGGTCACCAGTATTCATTATTCACTACATTTAGGAAAAATTCTAGGGAATTCATCAGTGCAAAAAATTGCGACCTTTCTTTTCCCTTTTATCCAATATCCATGTGAAACTCAGGGCAAGGGACTGCTATTAACGCCTCTGATAGCAACCAATTAACATAGCTGATACAGTTATTACTGTTGCATGGTTCATCACTTTTGCCAGTAATTACTGGAGTGTGTTATCAATTTTTAACACTGCTAACCCTAACTAGTATGGTATCCTGGTTTAAAATGTGAATTCTTAATACTGCTAATCCTACCACTAACCATAACTAGTACTGTATCCTGGGTCAACATGTGTTATGTGTTATCACTGTACCAGCTATGCATATCGGGTACAGATGAATGAAAACAGACTTGAGTAAGTGCTAATTGTGCAACCATGTCACATGCACTCAAGTGGGCAAGTAACTCCCTGCTGGAATTCAAAAATCTCGATAAGTAAACAACATTTGTTGCTGATATTGGGTGAAGATGTCCTTCTCATGTTGCTCTTTCATCACACATTAACAATCCGTTTTAAAAACTAGAAGTTTTTATTCAGGCGCGTGGCCACGGGAGGGTTTTGGGGGTTCACCCCCCCCCCCCC
>JAODUJ010222989.1:0-10474 GCA_027564615.1 Psolus chitonoides
TTGCTCTATAGGTATCATTACATGTATCGTATACAATCCACTGCATTGCTCTGTAGGTATCATTACATGTATCGTATTTAATCCAATGAATTGCTCCGTAGGTATCATTACATGTATCGTATACATTCCAATGAATTGCTCTGTAGGTATCATTACATGTATCGTATATAATCCACTGCATTGCTCTGTAGGTAACATTGAATGTATCGTATATAATCCAATGCATTGCTCTATAGGTATCATTACATGTATCGTATACAATCCACTGCATTGCTCTGTAGGTATCATTACATGTATCGTATATATTCCAATGAATTGCTCTGTATGTATACATGTATCGTATATAATCCACTACATTGCTCTGTAGATATTATTCAATGTATCGTATATAATCAACTGCATTAGCGAGATTTGTAGTAATTTGTTAGAATTGATATAAAATCTACTGTTTCACGACCATACCCAACGCATATGAAAGTGTAACTGTAACGCAAGTACGAAAAAGAGTTTCATAAACATTCCGCCCTCCATCTTCCTAAACGGAGCGGAAACACAGTCACCCATCACATACCATGTCTGTGCCACATGGAGTACCCTCCGCCATTGCGTGAGAACCATAAATATAACATGAAACGCCTTCCCGGCATGTAAGCTTTCCGCAATCAATCTGCAGAGAAAAAGTGATATAAATATCAACAAATAGTATTTTGTGTGCTTACTTACAACAGTTACACACATAACAAAGCTATTTAACATTATAAAAGAGACGAAAATACCAACTAAATGATTGGAGGAGGCAAAAGTAATAATGATAATACATATGAAAGTGGATAATTGAGAGAGAAAAAACTATAGACCAATCAGCTTGATGTCTCGCCTATACAAGCTCTTCACACGAGTACTAAAATGCCGATTCGAAAGAACACTGGATGAAAATCAACCAAGAGAGCAGGCCGGTTTCGGGAAAAGATTCTCAACAACTGACCATCTCAATGCCACAAACCAAATTATAGAAAAATATAAAGAATATAATGTAAAGCTATGCTTGGGGTTCATTGACTACGAAAAAGCTTTTGACTCGGTTGAACACGAAGCAATTTTCGTTGAAACATACGTAAACATAGGCCTACTGAAGGACATCTATTCAGATGCTGTATCAAAAATCCACATAGACAAAGAAGTTTCAAAAGAAATAAATATTTGCAGAGGAGTGAGGCAATGAGATCCCACCTCAACAAAATGATTCACTGCCACTCTGGAAATGTTTTTTAGAGAAACAAATTTCGAAGAAAATGGTATCAACATCAATAGAGGAGTTCTAAGTGACTTACGTTTTGCAGACGATATAGCACTTTTCACAGAAAGTACCAACGCCTCCAAAAAGAATGAATGAGCAGTTCGGAATACTGGACAGGGAGAGCAGGAAAGTTGGTCTGACCATGCATCGAGGCAAAACCAAATATATGACAAACTATGGAACAAACGAAGACGTTAGAATAGAAAATGATGCACTAGAGAAAGTGAAAAGGTATAAGTACTTATTCAGGAGCTGAGAATGCATAACAATATGGATGAGGAAATAAACAACAGAGTGAGAGCAGGATGGACATGTTACAACAAGTACACAGAGATAATGAATGATAACAAAGTTTCCATCTGGATGAAAAAGCAGATATTTGATATGTGCAACCTACCAACGATGATATTTGGATGCCGGGCATGGACACTAACAAATGTAAGAAAGAACAAACTACGGTCAACACAAAGGGCTGTGGGAAGGCGCGTGTCAAATATATCACTACGCCAGAAGACACCACATACAGAAATAGGAAATGAAACTGGGGTAAAAGATAGAGTGGAGTATGTTGCTAAAATTAAATGGTGACGGGCAGGGCATGTCGCTCTACTCACAGATGAGCGTTGGACTAAGAAATGTACAAAATAGAGACCACCAAGAGCAAAGAGAGACAGGGGCAGACAAGCACGCAGATGGAGAGACGACATCACTATGATAGCCGGGTCAACGTGGCAGAGAAGACTGGACACAGCGATCGCAGGGCTACGCCAGATTATGGACGGACAGAGGCTAGGTAACAGGTAACAGATAACTAACTTACTTACATCATGAAGTATGTTTAACTCCATGGTTACATGTTTCGATCAAGTTACCTCCGTACTAGAATTTGGGCAACCCAGCTATACAGTGGCAGTTGCACGAGAGGGTCGACGTTTGTGTTCTAGATAGATCATTCACGCTGTCGCCATTGGATAACTGCTTTATTACTCACTGATCCCCTCAAGTGACAGAACTACCTTCTTTTCATTAAAGTATCACACCCCTAACACGGTGTCATTAAGAAGCACATGTCGCAAAAAAAAGAAGAACAAATTCATTGCATAACTTGGTATAGTCGACCCAGTTGAGAAAGCGAGGTTCGGAGGTAAAAAATACTTATTTGTTCCGTGTTTCACAATGTTTCGTCTATCAGAGATCTCACAAATGGTAGGATATTTCCAACGTGGACAATACTCGATCACACATGCATGAGGCTCACAAGCCGATGACCCCCCTCTCCCCGTTCATACTCGCCGCCAATCTCCGCCCGTAATGTACGCCATGTTTTTCGCAGTAATATATGCCAATTTACAACGTGTACCTTATGAGTTGGCACATTGTCGATATTTTTCAAATAGCGACAACAGCACCAACAGCATCATAATCAATAACAACAACAACAACAACAGCCGCAACATCGACAACTACAATAACTACAGCAACAACAACAACACTAATAATCTATTAATAATATATTATAATAATATTATCAATAATAATAACACTAATGATGACAAAAATGATAACAAAAATAGTAACAAAAAGTGACAAAAAAATTGTTGCTAAAAATTATGGCAAAATGATGACGACGACAACAATAATAATAAATATAAAAGAGAAGAAAAATACGCAGAGGAGAAGAATACGAAACTCTTACCAGTATCTTTATACTTAATATCTGCACCAGAATACCAGTGATGAAGGTCTCGAGACCGTCTCGGTCTCGAGACTCTATGCCGGCCTCGGTCTCGGTCTGGACACCCTGTGGTCTCGATCTCGGTCTCGGACCCATCAGGCTCGAAAATGTTGCCGGTCTCGAACCGGGACCAGCAAATGTATTCCATTATGTTTTTCAATATGTGGCTTATTAGTTGATTTTACTTGATAATTTTCATAATCAAGATTACTGAGCAAATATTTTCATTTATCATTTTACATGTGTATAAAAGTCTATGATTATGAAGTCAAAATAAGCTATTCCACTGTGTCTCATCAGTAACAATTTGACGATAATGGACGTGGGCGCATGCAAGACAAAGGTGTCGTTATATTTAGTGGGATAGCAAAGACAGTGAGATGTAAGTCTCGAGACCGGTGTTGGTCTCGAGACCAGTTTCTGCCGGCCTCGGTCTCGGTTTCGACACCCTGTGGTCTCAGTCTCGGTCTCGAACTTGCTGGTCTCGACTACAACACAGCAGAAAACAATAGGCTACTGTCATTGTGCACAATATGATAAAAGCATGACATTTTCCACATAATATCTCTTGACCCAAGTGATCATTTTCAGATAGGGAACCACCTCGAGGGTCTCCTCTGGTGACCTTGGGTGACCTTCATATTCTAGGTCAAAGGCAAACATTATTTTGGGGGAACGAGGCGACTTCTGTGATGACTGTTAACCTTCAAACCATTGGCGAACAGTTTAGGAATCTTCAGGTTGTAGTTCTGAAGGTGACCTTGAATGACCTTTAAATGTCGAGAGGGACTTTGGCTGTGGTAACATAGAGACAAAATGCAATGCATCTGTGCGTATATTTGGTAATTAATCACTGACCTTCAGTGACAACCACCAAGGTCAAGGTCAGGGTCATTGGTTTACAATTGAAGCAGTAGTGTAGGTCTTCGGTTGTCGTAACAGTCACCCGAACATGCACACAGGACAGTGTATCTGAGTTCTGCTTTGGAACACTTGCATCGTCCAGTACAGGCTGTTTTGCAGCTACAGTGGAACAGCTCTTCACAAGATTGTGATGCATGGGAAAGTCTTGACCAACATGGCTTCCATCCATTTTCGTCCTTGACCCAGCCACAGTCACCTGGATCTGGCAGCTGCTGCAAAGGAACAGTGATCTGGATCTATATTTGACCTTGCAAACTGGCACGCTTGGTGTGTTCCTGTTGTGTTGCCTTTGTAGGAGCAATGCTCTGAATAGTCCTTGACTTCTTGGTGAACATTTCCTTCCTTGCTGTGTCCTGTGTGCATGTTCGGGGGACTGTTACGACAACTGAAGACATACACTACTGCTTTAATGGTAAACAATGACACTGACATTGACCTTGGTAGTTGTCACTGAAGGTCAGCTGTGAAATACCAAATATATGCACATATGCATTGCATTTTGTCTTTATGCTATCACAGCCAAAGTCGCCCTTAAAGTCGTAAATTCACTGAATATTAGTTTGATCTTGACCTTCGAAGGTCATTCATTCAAGGTCACCTTCAGAACCACAACCTAAAGATTCCTAGATGTTCGCCAATGTGCTAAAATAAAGTTAACAGCCATCACAGAAGTCGCCTCTTCTCCTAAAATAATGTTCGCCTTTGACTTAGAATTTGAAGGTCACCCAAGGTTACCGGAGGAGACCCTCAAGATGGTTCTCTATCTGAAACTCGGTTAGGTCATGACAAATGTCGCTTACGGACAAATCTGTCTACAAGACTAAACAGCTGTCTAGCAACCCTGTCAACCATAAGTATTCTTATTAAGTAAACTTACAGTATTACAAGTATCGTCAGCGCCTATCTTAGCACATTGGTCTGCCCATGAATATGTTTCACCTGGTAGCTCTAAAGTAGTAAGGGGCAAGTACAACCCACTGGGTACATCGTTGAGACAATTCGAAGCGCTTCCCCTATTAAAAAAAGTAACCCTTCGTCCAGTAAATCACGTGGATAAAACCAATAATGTATTATGCAATATGCAATATAGGGGTGGTGACATCGGGAGGGGATCAGGGGTACAGCCCACCCGTCGGAGATTCCCCCTCCCGGTCGGGGAAATTATGACTTCGTTGGAGAGCAATGGAGCAGAAAAATTGTATGGGGCGATACAGTGTGGACAGTAGTCTTTTTCCCCGACAGGTGTAAAACGCCCGACGTGTTTTACCTTCTCTCATCAGAACTAAAGGCTAAACATTTTCGTTACTGCCGCCTTCTCTCATCGAAACTAAAGACTTCCGCCACCTGGCTCATATTGACTGACCGGTTCAGCCGGGAGTCTCCCGATTATACAACTCATTCCCAGTCTCCCGAAATTGTGTTTTTCAGAGGAAAACTAAACCAGGATCGACAGAAGTGGCCCAGATGGTGAACATTGCCTAAAGAGGCCGCGTCATCTCGGACACATTCCACCTTCTCGTTCATCGAATTTTGGCTGAGGTCACAGAAATTCGTCTCGAATCGTCGGTACTGTCATTACTTGCCGAATTATGGTCACTTCTTCACATGCCAACTCGTCCACGAATATGTGATTCGCTTCATGCACTAACTAGGTGGCTAAATTGGCATACTCGCAGTTAAATTTGAAATTAAATAATCCAGATTCTGACAGTTAAAGTTAGATTAGTAGATAGCAACTTTGAATTGAGTTGGGTTACAGAATATAAATTAGCTAGTAGTAAAGTCAAGTACGAATTAATTTTGTAATTATTATCTACATGTAGGCTACACATAGTTGAACGACACTTAGTCATTGCGTATCGCAGACGTTCCACAACCAGTATTACAAGAGGTTTGCCCATGGACTTAACGGGAAAGGACCAAATTCCTTAAAATTCCACATGATTGTTATCATTCCCTCTTTCCAAGTGTCATTATATGCAAAACTCACCCTCAAAGTCAAGAGCATGGGTCTTGAGTTGAGTCTTTTTAAATATGACTATGATACGGTATTTTATCATCCAGTGACATAGATGTTTTTCACTTTTTTTAGCCATACAAGCTCTAATGGCTTTGAAAGTTTAAATGTATGTTAAGAAATACATTCTTATTTCTACCACAGTGCCAATATTTGCAAACTAAACACATGAGATTGGGAACTGGGGTACTTTCACCCCCTTCAGAATATGCTCTAAGTTGTGTATTTCACCCCTAGATTTTTGTCAATGATTTAGCCATCCAAGGGCCTCCTGACTTGAAATGTCACATGTATGTTACGAAATACCCCCTCTCTCTACCGAGTTTCCTCCCTTGCCAACATGTGCAAAAGTGACCCATAAGAGGCTCAAAGTCAAGAATAGTGGAGGGGCCAAGTTGTTTTTTTTTCTTCAAATATCACTATATATACAGTGTTTTACCATCCAGTGTCACAGATTTTTGTCCATTTTTCAGCCATACAAACTCCAATTGCAAACAAAGTCCAATTGTACATGTATGTTAGGAAATACATCCTCACCTCTACTCCAATACCAATATGTGCAAACCTGCCCCTTCAGAGTCAAGAGTACTGAGGCCAATTTTTTATTTTCCAAATATCACTATAGGCCTACAGTATTTTGCCACCAGTGTCATAGAGTTTTGTCAATTTTTTAGCCATACAAGCTCCAATTGCTTTAAATTGTACATGTATGTTAGGAAATACATCTTCACCTCTACTCCAGTCTCAATATGTGCATATTACATTTAGCCCCGTCCCTCATGAATATTATTGAGATGCAATAAGGTACTGACCTACACATGTATCTCACCTCCTACCAATGCCACCAAAACAAGTTTGAACAAAATTGAACATATCGTTGCCAAGATAATGGCATTTGAAAAACTGCTTCCAAACCCCGTCCACTCATCATACTGATAAGATTGGCACCAAAATCAGTAGGGATCATCTACTCACCATGGAGAACTCAAGTATCAAGTATGAAATCAATCCAATATGGCACTGCTGAGATAAAGTGGTTACAAGCTTCGGTCACACACATACATACAGACAGTCATACAGACAGACAGACAGACAGACAGACATACACACACACAAACATACATACACACACAGTCGTGGCTGCAAGGATTACTTTGACTTTCGGCAGGTTATCAAAAATGTGAAAGATATTAGGCTATATGTTGGGTTGAATTTTAGGGGAAATATGAATTTTCAGACATCCCAAAACAATATGACTGATTAACCATTTCGATGCTAACTGGCGAACGCCGGCACACACTCTTTCTTGTCCATGCGCTGCTCGTCGCCGGCTACTAGCCAACTGTGTCGACCATATGTCCGGGCGCCCAAGCATGAACGCTGGACTATGTAGACAAAGCGACCAGCTGACGCTATAGGGGCCTAACACCCATTTGTGCGACAGTGGCATCGAGATGTTTAACTTCAAACCTGGCAGGAGAAAGAAAATAACGGTAAATATGGAAATTTTAGCAGAAAACTTACACTTTTGGTCATTTTATAGGGGGAGATTATATCTAAGGTAAGATACGACTAACTTAGCATGCCTCTCTCGATATCTATTCATTTCATTATTTTATTTCGACTTATTTCCAGAGAGTACCCGTAACTCTGTTAGCTATAGCTAATCTTCACAGAGGTCCTTATATAAATTTATTATAAAATGTATAATAAACATAATAAGGAAAAGATTAAAAAAGGAAAAGATAAAACTAGAGAAACAAGAAACAAGAAACGTAAATATCCCTATGCCATTGATTAGGCTATATTACAATGGTCAAATATTATTGTGGCGATGCGATATGCAATTGCCCTCACATTGTTGTGAGTCGTTTGCTATATTATGTTCGCTATATTATGTTGACAAATTAAATTATGTTTAAAAAGCTTGTTGCTCCCCCAGGATTCGAACCGCGGAATATGAATTCTGTATAAAAAAAACTTACATACATAAGTCGCAACGTCATATCATATACTAAATTTTTATAACATTCTACACTTGTAATATTTTTGTGACGTCATAACAGAAAACTAACCGCATTAACTTGTGCTGTTAAATGTGAACGTAGCCTAACAGCTGTATCATGTTTACCATAAAAACACGAAAAATTATTTCGACTTGTGTTTAGAGCGTCCCATTGCCCTCTTACGTATCTGTACTGGTCATGAATCAAGAATTTATTTTCCAAACTGATTTACCAAACTATATCTTTTGAGTGAGGCATACACTCGATAACAAAAATCACACGAGTCGACAGTTCATCTAATTTCCGCCATTTTGTTTCTAGCCGTGGAGGTTATTTTCACGTTTGGTGAGCTAAATGGAACGCTTCACAAGTAATATTCACGGTACAAACGATACGATTAATTCATTTACAACTCAGATTGGGCGGTTTATAGATCTGTCCCTGAATTATTCTTGGGCTATTTGGTAACGGCTTGTTGTCACTAATAATACAGGGAATCAAAACAATTTATTGATATTCCTTACCTCAGGTAGATCTTGAAGTTCATGCTACTACATGTCGACCATTGAAATATAGTTGGTCCATTAGATATTCCAGATCCCATAACAAAGCCACTGTTACATCCTTCGTTTTCATCATGCTGTAGAGTTAGCCTATAGGTAAGAAAATACAATTTAATTACAATAGAAATGTGAATATGATGTGAATTAGGGTTCAGCCCACCATGCCTTTTGACGGAATGATCATCATCATCATCATCCTTCAACAGCCGTCGAGAGCATGGAGACATCATATGTTAATCCTGTATCTATAGTTAATGTGTCAGGATAAGTTAATGGTCTGTTTCCGCTAGATGGGCATGGAAGTCCCCAGAGCAGTACGTCGGATATGACCTGGTCCTTGGCTCTGTAGCAGTGACCAGCAAAACGGGTTCCCCTCCTTGCCACGACTGTAGAGATTGGTGGAATTTGAGGTTTGGTTGGATGGTTCTTCCAAGACAAATTTTGAACACGCATTAGTAGTCTAGTGTAGGTCACGTCTAGATGATTTTGAAGTTCTCCTTTCACAGTCTCAGCATCATACAAAAGAATGCTTTCCACGCAGCTTTTGGAAAACACAATCTTGGTTGCAATGGTGGAGATGTTGGACTGCCATATATGATGCAAGTTATTGCAATCGCTCAATGCTTGTCCCTATCTATACATGCAATCCCTTTTACTATCGCCAACATATGACCCCAAATATGTGAAGTCATCAACTTCATTGAGCGGAACATTGAATGGTCCGGATTTTTATTCAGAAATAATGCACTCTGTCTTCTTTGCACTAAGCCTAAGTCCCACTATAGCAGCTGACTCCTCAAAGGAATTGAGCAGATTGTGGGCAGATGATATCATATCTGCAGTACCAACATAGTCCAGGTCTGTCAGGTGCTTTTGGGTCTGAAGAACAGCTCCTCTGCCTACTGTAAGACCTTTAGGGTGGAAGTTATCTACTGGTCTGCGTAAGACGTAGTCGATGACAATGACAAAGAGGAATGGAGCAAGCGTGTCGCCTTAGATGATACCTGCAGTCGTGACAAATTCTTTGGTGGATCCATCAATACTCTGTACAAAACTCGAATGGTTGTCGTACATCATGGAAATGGCTTCAACTGTCTCACCTGGAATACCGTAGTTAGGAAGTAAGTGTATCATTGCCTTCCTGCTCACACTGTCAAAGGCCTTTGTAAAGTCTACAAACACAATGAATGCTCTCTCTTTTGATACCCTCAATTATTCGATGATTCTTCTTAATCTGTTGTAGTGTGGATCAGTTCCTACGAAAGCCGTTGTAGTTTTTTCGAAGAATATGATCAAGATGTGGTGTTATACGATTGAGTAGGAGTGATTTGTAAATCTTCAAGGCAATTACTGACTTGGTAATATCTCTGCAATTTTCAGGCTGTTGGAGATCGCCTTTCTTTAGCAGAGGAATGATGTACGACTTGGAAAAAGCTGACAGTTTATTGCCCTCAAATGTCTCATTACAGAACATGGGGAGATGCACATGAAATAAATCATTGTTCAAAATGAAAGCATGGATGTTGTCAGGTCCAGGTTATTCAGACTTGCTGAGCTTGTTAGGGACAACTCGTAATTCATCCAAGGTGAATGGGTTGGTGTTAATTGATAAGTTGTCAGACACTTTATTGTTGAAGAAAGGAGAATTCAAGTGATGGCTGTTGGTGACGGAATGCTATAATCCTGAATTATATAATACTATAGGTCAAGAGACTAAATAAACCAAATTCGAGTCTCATCCGGACCCTAAATAATTTAATTATTAGGTTCAATTTGGTGCTACTCAATTGTACACAAGGGCTTTGGATCAGAAGTAGCTAGTTGAATTAACTAGGTTAAAGGCAGGATTTGACATAATAACGAAATAGATTACATGATGTTAGGGCAAATAAATGAGACGTTTTTTGTCAGTGGTGGCGCCAAAAAAATGCC
>JAODUJ010223100.1:0-10473 GCA_027564615.1 Psolus chitonoides
AGTACTTTTGTGTGATATTATTCCTAGTGACTTTATACCAGGCTTTCAGTAATTTTATAATCAAGGCCTTTTGACTTTCTTGGTATGTATGCCAACTTCATGTGACTAGTCATGGTCGACACAGCCTGTTGACAAGCCAAAATTAGCCTTTTGGCTTTCTTGTTAGGTATTAGTGGGAAGATGAACAAACAAAAACTTGTGTTGGGGGGGGCAGAGCTGAATGTATCAAGAAACATGATGCTATTGCAAGGTTTCCATAATGAATATATTCCTACTGTTTGTACAGATGAGCAAATGCTGGCTGTTATTAAGGGTTGACAAGGAGGGGGGGCTGCACTGAAAATATGGTGTGCGCGCACCTGTTGCGCCCCCTGAATCTTCCACTGCATGCTACATGCGACGCAACACGACTATGTGATGCGCTAAAATCATTGTGTGCGACTTCGAAAGACCAATCATTCCCCATTATCAAATCACTCGAATAGCAAGGTAAAAGTGAATGCTATAGAAATCGCTTCAGCGATAAAGATAAGTTGCCTGTATTGTGAAAGCAAAATATTTAGTCCCTGCATTGTTATTGCATTGTGTCGAATGTAGTGTGAAAAGACCTTTACTTTGAAAGTACTGTAATGTCTGTGAAGAACTTGCAAGCCTTATATTTGTTTGAATAAATGCTATGATTCAAGGAGTGACCTAGATATGTATAAATAACAGTTTCCTGCAGGGACGAAGCGAGGCCTTCTAATTGGGGGTGTATGGTCCAAAATTCAGACTGCATAAGTTTTAGAGCCCAAAATTTCAGACTGCCGCACAAACTTGATTGCGTGCGAAGCGCGCAAAATTTTCAAGAAATAATTACGTGTCCGATATTTTGGTCAAGTGACGTCATGTGGAAAGGAAAAACCAGCAACTAAACTGCGTTTTTTCGATGGTTTCATCGTAAATGGCCCATTTGAAACAAATAACAATACAGACAAGCCCAATCAATATTACACGCCTAGCACAATACAAAAATAGGGTTGTGATATCTGATTTAGTCTTACTGTATGATCGACACATTCGCCACAATTGAAACCAGATGACATGACAAGGAAGAAAAGGAGTAAATTTGGGGACTTTCATGTAGGCTATTATAGTCCATGCGTAATTGATGGCACATTTGGCATAGACCTAAGTGCAACACACGACGAGGAAAGTCGACAAAACCTCGCGCAAACCGCGCAACAAATGTTACTGTCGGCAGTCGTAGTTTTCATTTTCCAGATAAAAAAACAGTTGATATATAGAAGCTGTTGTCCAAAGTACGCAGTCAGTGACTACACATGACAAGGAAAAGTAGCAAAAATGCACTGTTATATTGTCAATTTTGTTGTGATTAGAAATTTACCAATACTTGGAAAATTGGACTGCGGTAACAAGTTACTCCAAATAACAAGTCAAATATCGCAAATGCGCGCGAAGCGAGCGAAAAATATGTTTTTTAATGTCGGCAGTCGGAATTTTTATTTTTCTGAGCCAAAATAAGTACTTTGTCAGAAAATCCATTGTCGTATGAGCAGGAATCTACGAGTAGTTGGACAATTGGAATGCGGTTGCAAATGACACCAAATAACAAGAACAATGACTACAATGCGCGCGAAGGACGCAAAAAAATATGTTTTTTCATGTCGGTATTCGGAATTTTCATTCTGCTGACCCGAAAACCATAGTTTGTCAGAAAATTCATTCATATTCTTACCCACTTATAGTACATTTTTCCCACTTTCCAGTAGTCTGAAATTCCAACTGCTGCACTCGGATTTTCCAACTATCGGCAGTTTGACCAATAGTGGTGGTGAGACTACCCCCCCCCCCCTATCTGGTTCCCAGTAATACAATATGTCTCTACATACTGACAACACAAATATCCCCTGACATCGAACAGGTTGAGTAGTATAATGTACCAAATGAAGATTAATTTGACAGTCGTTGATAACTATCATAACCTCATTTCACACATATTGACATATTGAATTACTGGGAACAGTTACTAGTTGGAGATCTAACTTATTTGATTATCAGATGGAGGTTACATAATGTGTAACAGCATGTGGAGATATGGATGTATTTTCAGTCTGAAATAATTTGAAGAAACAATCTCTTCAGTGGAAACGTAAGCAAACCTGTATTTGATGTTGTGTGTTGGGGGTGCATACTTCGATTTGTGATTCCTTGACCTTGACAAAATCTCAAGGAATGTGTATGTTTATGTCTATATGTCCATATCTATGTGGGTGCCGTATAATGCCTTGCTTGTACAGTAAGTCGACCATGCCCGGTTGGATCAAAATTATACTTGCTGTGTATGTTCATGATTACTACTGTTTTTGGAAGAGATCAGGATTCATCCGAGGTCAAACGGGGTCAAACTCTAGAAACCTTGTGAACACGTTAATTTGACCATGCCTACTCTCATAAAGTTGAATGTATGTTCTCCATGATAAGTAGGCTACATGATCCGTATAGATTTTGAGAAGTCATCTGAGGTCAACAGAAGTGAAAGAGTTGGAAACACTGTAACACACGCTAAGTGGACCATGCATATTCATATAAAGTTCACACTTGGTATGTAGGTTGCCCACAACGAGTAGGGAACAGTGTTGTCTGTGAGGGGTGTATGCTAATGTTTGGATACCACAAATCTCAGGTGTCAGTGGGTAGATGAACAAAATTGTGTTCAGTGGGGGAGCTAAATGTATACTGCAACATGCTGATGTGATGCAGAGTTTTCATTGAGAACATATTGTTTGATCAGATCAGCAACTTTGGATTGTGGTTGCGGTAGAGAGGGGTTGAACCGAATGTCCAGTATGAGCTACTGCACCGTTGGTGCTCTTGTGTGTATAGTGCAATAGTTCAACGTAAGTGATGCATGTGCTGTATGCCTACAGGGTGTCTTGCAGAACCAGCTCATTGTTTCACTGATCCTAGGGATAGAGTCTCTCGTTTTGGGATTGTTGTTTTATTGTTCTTGTTTTGTTCGAAAATAGTGTACGCCCCGGTGTGTTATTAATCATTTAGGTGATGTTAGCATTCATATTGGTAGGCATATTTATTTCCATTAGGAATACAATTAGTAGCAATGTTGAGGCCTTCAATGTCGGCCCCTGGAGTTATAGTTCGCAAAATAAAGGTATTTGGTATCGAATTCCGCCTTGCCCGTTCTTTAGACTTGATTAGGCGAAACAGCAGGCTGTATGCCGTAGTTCCTGAATGAAGAGCGACGTTCCCCAGATGATCAGTATATGTTGTATCGTTCTGTCTTGTACAGGTAATGTCCGGGTGAGTAGGCGCAATAGAAAATTGCTCATTTCCGGTTGCGCTCGCGAATTAGAAAATTATTTCATTTTCGGTGACGCCACACTGCGCTACGCGTAGACAAAGTAACATCGTGTGTACGTGTATACGCAATTCGTCTTTAGGATTGCTCATGGTTTTGATAAGCTTGCGTTTGGTGATTTTTTCACTTTGTCCCATAACACGCACACTAGGGGACATGGTCGTAAGCTTCATAGTAACTATGGTAGGTTGGATGTCAGGAAATATTTTTTTCTCGCAGGGTGGTGGAGGAGTGGAATGGTTTGCCTGAGGATGTGGTGTATGCTAGTAGTGTGAACGCATTCAATAATGGGATTGATGCCTATTTTTCTCCCAGTGGTAGAGTCTAGGGGTATTCGGATACAGGATCTTTTTATGAGAACATTGTCCTTTCTGATCCTTATTATACTTAACCTAACTTGACACATTCAGCACAAGTGATACCACATAGCCTACTAACGCAAGTACAGAGATACGCCACTGCGTGCGACGTGCGCGAAATTTGTTAAGTCATTATGTTCAACCTTTGGGTTACATATCGGCACATTCAGCACAAGTGACACCACATAACAGAGCAAGCGAAGGAGGAGACCACTGTGCGAAGCGAAGCGCACGAAAAAAATAGGGTTTATCATCAGATGTGACGTTATCATGGGCTTTTAACTGAAGGCTAATACCACGAACACGTTCTACACCCTATCCCTACGAGACAACTATGCGTTAAACGTGTTTTCATACTATTTTAATCGCTATTTGTTATTCAGTGGCAAGTGCACTCACGTTCCCCGTGGCGGCTCCTATGATTATACCACAGGAATATGAAAAGATCTCGCAACGCATCTAAAATCTTTCGCGACCCAACATTGGGTCGCGACCCATAGGTTGCGGACTCCTGGTCTAAAGTATTACACGATGCATAATGTGGACGGTCGCCTGGCAACACATCTCTGCAAAGCGCACAACGTGTTTCCATGATGACACAAAAGTAGCTTCAATTAAGACTTTAACATATGGCTAACAATTAGCAGGGGGAAATTTGGGCGACAATGGCCGAGAAGAGGCTTTTGTCCTTTTTGTTCGCAACAGCCCGGGGTCGTCATGCCACAGTGCCCCTCCATCCCGATGCTCGAAATGTGAGGCACCTACTGGCAGTTTTGAGCTATGCGTGACCAGGGGAAGAGGTAGAGTCACATGCGACCCAGACATGGTCCAAAGGGTTAACACTGATAACATGCATGAGACAGGAGTTGGTATTTTTATTACCAAAGACTTTGCAAAGATACTGATGGAGTGGACACCATTCAACAGCAGAATTGTTGCTGCAAATTTGTACTCCAAACACAAGGAAGTTACTGTCGTCCACCTACGGAAAAAGCAAGACCAGAAGAAAATGATGAATTTTATGAACATCTTGAACGAGTTTATGATGGATGCAATAGACATGATATGATAACTGTAAAACTGTGAAAGTCTGTGCGACTTTTGCCAGATGATATGCATGGTCCAGTGATTACCGACACCTTTTTCTAAACAGTTTTGGAGTTGAGAGCGTGTAGAGGGGCAGATGGGAATAGTGACCACCATTTGGTGAGGTCAAAGATCAGATTAAAACTAGGTAGTTTTGTAAGAAGAAGCAAAGTAAAGCCAAAGTTATCTTGAAAAACATAAATGTAATATCTTTAGAACCATGCAGGTGAGGTAGAACAAAGTGTCATTTGCGGCTAATTCCGGCATGATAAATCTACTGGGGTGGTCATTGCAGAGTTTCGATATCAGCACGACCTCTAAATCCAAGATGGCCGCTGTCCGCTGCCATCTTGAAAAACATATATTTAATATCATTGTAACCAGGTGATGTAGAATGATAAACAAAGTGTCATTTCCTACTAATTCTTGCACGACAAATCTCCTAGGGTGGTCATTGAAGAGTTTTGAGATCAGCACGACCTTTATGTCGAAGATGGCCGCTGTCCGCCGCCATCTTGTGGAAAATTGGAACCAGGTGAGCTGGAATGATGAACAAGGTATCAATTCCAGCTATTTCTGGCATGAACGGGGCAATCACTGTCTAAATATCCAGATCATTCTCATCTTCTAATATGGCCGCTATCCGCCGCCGTCTTGTAAACATAATTTAGGCTAATAACTGGAGCTGGAATGATATCAATCCCAGCAATTTCTGGCATGAAAAATCGTGAGTATGCCTATTACCTACAATTTTGAACTGGACTACCTATAGACATAAGTTTGGGGTCAAATTGTTCGATAGCGAGAAATTGATTGTCAGTGTTAAATTTACATTCAATGGTCATCCTACAAGGAAATCCAAGATGGCGGCCAGTTGAACCAATGAATATTGAAATATTTTTCAATGAACTCTGACCTATTTGAATAAAAAACATTATTAAAGTATCAACTCCAACATATATTTAGGCCCATCCAATTATTACTTGCATGCCATATTAAGTAGGCTATCTAATCCAAGATGGCCGCCGACGGTTGCCAGTATTGCGATGAATTTTCGAAGATTTGTTTTTTCATTTTACACACAAGAAAGAAATATTTAAAGATCCTTTATATGGTCATCTTGTGTATGAAATACTATAAGGTTGCTCCATGTAATAACTTGCAGGCCTATTTAAAGCGCCATACCCACACCCCACACCCATATGTTAATGTGTTCGATGTTACACTAGCAAAAATATTCACCAACTGTTTTGAAGAGTTAATGTTACTCACTATACCAAAGTAGTTCACCAAATATGCCATCGTACATTTTAGCTATCAAATCATACTAGTTTGTCATGTTCCTTTATAGCATCACGAAGAAAAAAATACGAACTAGTCACTCTCAGATCTTCAACTGGTGATAGTAGGCCTATATGTTACATCAGTTTTATATGTCTGTAGATGGCAGACATCAGCTATTTCGTATTTCAAACCCTACAATAACCTCCCCAGTAAAAATGTAATGCCAGAATTAGTGGAAAATGACACCTAATTTACCATTCAAGCTTCCATGGCGCTAGGTATATTTCACTTCATGTTTCACCAGATGTCCCAACATCAAGGCTGGACGTCAGATTGATCTTAAAAGTTCTACAGTGACCACCTCAGCTCACCTGGATACAAAGATATCACATTTATCTTTTTCAAGATGGCGGCGGACAGCGGCGATCTTGGATTTAGAGGTCCAGTTAATCGCAAGACTCTCTAATGACCAATCCATGGGATTTGTCATGCCAGAATTCGCGGGAAATGACACCTTGTTCATCATTCTAGTAACTCACCCGGTTCTAAAGATCATGATTACATTTATGTTCCAAAGATCATGAATACATTTATGTTTCTCAAGATGGTGGCGGACAGCGACCATCTTTGATTTGGAGATCGGGCTGATATCTAAACTCTCTAGTGACCACCACAGCGGATTTGTTTTGCCAAAATTATTGCAAATGACACTTTATGTTTTTCAAAACGGCGGGCAGCCACCATCCTTTATTTAGAAGTCAGGACGATACCGAAACTACACAATGCCCACTGCATCTACTGTAAAAATATCTGTACAATTACATGAAATAAATTATAGAAATACAAAAGAATACAACGAAAGTGCTGTCAATTAGTTTCAAAAATATGTTTGTATTTCTTTTGTATTTCTTCAATTTTTTTCTGTAATTCTACAACATTACAAACATTTGTTTACAGTGTGGGATTGGTCATATCGGAAATAGCTGAAATTGACACTTTATTCATCATTCCAGTGCATCTGGTGCCAGTTATATTACATTTTATGTTTTTCAAGATCTCGACCGGCGGTCATTTTGGATTTACCTCTCTCGCAGAGTTTGCCCCAACTTTTGGGAGGGGTATAGGAGCTCATTTTGTTTAAAATGCCCCAAAATACCAGAATCCACCCTCAAACTAGCCTTCGCTCTCCATGGTCGCGGGACCTCATATGTGATCTTTCTATAGTCTAGGATAGAATAATAACATGGAGGCGTGCCAGAACAGCACGATCATATTTTCAGTAGTTTTGATACAATGAAAACTGTATAGTTAAGCTTAGGCCATAGGTTAGGAACACAGTCAAGCGCTCGTGACGTGAAATCATACACTGAATATTCTACAGTAGTATAACATTTAACTTTACGAGCGGAATGGTGTTTTTTTTCTTTATCCTGTGCTAAGTCAGTAATTCGATCTGAGACAGTTCTTCTTGACAGACTGATGCTCTAAAATAATTTCACTTTGTCCGGTGCTAGCAACTCTACAGCGGCAACGATGCACGTGTTCACAAACTCTCTCTCTGAATGCGGCTTCAGTTTCTTTGCGATGAGCTCGCTCACAACATAACTTGTTCGAATAACGTTGTCCCTGTCACAACGGGGCCTAGCGAAAGCGGCTTGTTGTGATTCTAAGCTCCACCGAAGTGATCTGATCTTCTCCTGACGAACATTTCCTTCCAACTCCGCGAGTTTAGCATGTTTCGACTTGTAGTGACGCTCCAAGTTGCTCTTTTTCATTACTGCTAACGCATCCCCACAAACTAGGCACACAGGTTTCCCTCTCACTTCAACGAAGAAATAATCGTTTGTCCATTCCTCTTGAAAACCCCGATATTCCGTATCAACTTTTCTCTTCTTATAGTCGTCGCCATTGTAACGTGGTCGGGTAGGCTACTGTAATATGAGGGTTGCCCGTTTGCTGATATTCAACGCGACACCCCGTTGCAACTACATTGCAGACAACCCCGAGTCAATCGTAGCTCCCCCCCCCCCCCCCCCCCCACACATACAAATGAAACACTCAATTTCGTCATTGCTTTTTGACACCCAACAGCATTAGCCTATAGCTGCTCATCTAGCGCAGGAATACTCCAACCCGCTACTTGTTCCTACCTGGTCCGATCTTTCCACGCTGAGCACCAAGCAAGACGTCGTCGGTAGTATGTACTAAATCTGAAGTCTCTGGCGAATTGGCTCGGCCTATAGTAGATTCTAGCCCGGATCTCACACCCGCTAGCAGCCTGTTTGACTGGCATTTGTTCTCTCTACACTACATTGCTATATCCTCCAATGTGGGGACTAGGAACTGGTTTGCACGCACAACTGATTTACGTGATTAAAACAGTCGCTGTAGACAAATGCTTTGAACAGCTCAGTACAGTCAGTATCCTGCTTTCCTGCAACACATTGGTCTGTGGTGCCGGTTTTTCTGTAACGCAAATGAGCAAAACATTATCGGCCGATTCTGGTGAAGAAAAACCTAATAAGTTGTATTTTCGGGAGGATTGCCCGTTTGCATAGGTAGTAGGTAGGTGGTTCATCGTTTGTTCATACTAGCATGCTGGTAGTGGTATGGGCTACTGTAATCGTGCTCCGGTCTTCTATCTATCACTCTATCTATCACTTTGTCCACAATTGTTAAAATTAGCCCTTTGTGCACAAGCTATAAATGATTTTCATGATTTTCATAAGTAAAAAGTCACCTAGAGTCATTAGTAGTAATAATACTAATACTAATAATAATAATAAAAAATTAAAAAATAAATAAAAATAATAATAATAATAAAAATAATTACATTTATAAAGCGCCAAAATCCAGAAAAACAACTGTTCATGGCACTGTACACAAAACAATGCATTATTATGGGTCATTGTATGAAAACACTTATAACTCCTTCTACAGATTGTATTGTGGAGTGTTGAGAGTTGGTCATACTTATTATTGGGTTGTGCTTTCTTCGGGTTTTTCATGGGTGTTGGTCAAAGGTCATCTGAGGTCAATATGAGTCAACAAGTGTCAAACCTCTAAAACCCTATACATCAGTCTAACGTGATGACGCTAAAGTAGATTGAGCTCATACTGTGTATGAGTTCTTTCGTTTCTTGCTTTTGATCAAATGTCGCCTGAGGTCAACAGGGGTCAAAGACTGAAAAACTCACAAAACAATCTAACTTGGTAATGCTAACTTGTATTGAGCTCTTATTTGGTATGCATGTTCCTTATAATGCGTAAATGATTAACGTTGTTTTTGCTGTTGGTCAAAGGTCATCTGGTGTCAATACGCAAAAACAGACTAACTTAGTGGTGCTAATGTGGATTGAGCTCATATCCGGTATACATGTTTATATGAGTCGTGCTGTTACTGCTGTTGGTCAGAGTTCATCTGAGGTCAACAAGGGTCAAGCACCAAAACTATGTAAAAGGGTGATGCTGCTAAATTGATTTGAGCCGATACTTGGCATGTAGGCCTATATTCCACATAATATTTATACATATTCGGTATGCAGGTCCAGCATATTAGATACAAATGGTGCATGTTGTTTTGGCAGGAGTTCAAATGTCATCTGAGGTCAACATAGTTCAAACATTGAAAACATAGAAAATCGTCTAAATTAAGGAATACTTTGTCATGGATTAAGCTCATATTTCTCCTTTAGAAGTAAATGATATATGTTATTTTGGGTTTAGATCGAATGCATATCTGAGATCAGTATGCATATGAGGTCAATCACTGAAAAACCTTGTAAACAGCCTAACTCAATGGTGCTAATTTGGAATAAACTCACACTTACTACATATTCCTCATAATAATCCATGTTGTTATTGCTAGAGGTCAGAGATCAAATAGGATCAGGACTCAAAACCTGAACATCCTGCAACTAGCCTCACTGGGTGATACACACAGTACCATACCATACTATACCAAAGGCCTACTGCTAACTTCATACTCATACTTGGTTTGTATGTTGATATTAAACGAATGAATGTTTTGCACATGGTAAAAGCGAACATTGGTCTATTTTGGTGTGAGCTACTGCACGATTAGTGCTGTGGTTAATGACCTTGTGAGGTTCTTCCAGATTGCATTGTGGCTTGGTGTTCTGCTGGAAATATGACTTTGACATAATTAATCGGATCAAGTCTAGAAGTGAGAAAAAGAAAAGGTTATCACAGTAACAACCCATAGCGTTATGTCACGTGGTATTTGGTAGGTCAAATGAAGTGGTTTTCTGCATTGAACAACACTACAATGAACAATCACGAATGGGTATCATTTTCAATGTTTTCTTTGAAGAAACATAAAAAATCGGTGATCATTTGTAGAAT
>JAODUJ010223211.1:0-10472 GCA_027564615.1 Psolus chitonoides
TCTGGAGAACGATAGCACCATTTTGCATCTAATACCCCTTCTGAGAGCAAAATTGTCCCCTTAGACCCCTCTCCCAGGACGGCGGTCACTGTCATCAACCATCATCAAAACCACCCCCTTGGAGAAATCCTGCGTCCGCCCCTGGGGAAGCTAACATGCGCGTCTATTATATGTTGAGCGGTATTATATTGTCGTCTAAATTTGAGCAACTTAACTCGGAGAGATATATCCTTCCTGGTATAGATGCATGAGCTAGGGGCCAGAAACAAACGAAAATAAATTATAGGAATATATTTTATAGCTCTGGTCTGTATTGTAATAAACGAGAAAAGTCGCCGAATCAGAGCAATACGTCGAAACGACCTCAGGTTAATAGACAATTCTGACCTAATTAAGTAACTTAATTAGCTGATATTTTTGGTTTCGAACCTATCCTGTCTATAGGGGCTAAGGAAAAACCGCAAAGAGATTAGTATTGACCGTCGACTATGGCCTACAAGGTAGTTGCTCTTCTTCATTCATACGTCACATTGAAAACATATTGATGCACGGATGTTTCAGAGACTACATGTATACTTTTATTATTGCGAGACAGCCTACATGGTCGTCGACACGTATGAACCTACATATTAACGAGATGAAACAAACAAAACGACATTATTCTACCGAGCCGTCAATTAAGAATAGAATTGTATGCTACGCACTTAAACAATTATTATAACAAGTAATAGTAATTGATTGCCCACAAGTGAACGTGCGTGATCACCGGTGCGTACAACTGCCGAATATATGACTAAGAAAATAGACTTCTGAGTATAGTTATTTTGTAGCGGGGTTAGTTTGTTAATGTTTTCATATACCCATGTGCAATGGTGGATTCGACGCGGTAGCATGGTTCAATGTTCTCTAATTAAATTAAAGGGACAAGATTTGCTTCAGTTAACCAACAAAAAACTAAAAACAAACAATACACACCCGTATTTCACAAGAAATTGACGATGATTTAAAGAATAAATGTTTGTCATGCTCGGAGGACGTATACATTTTCAAATCAAAAGGTTAACAAAGCGTGATAGCAATACATTTAATATAGATATCATAATTGCAGAAAATACCACATTTCGTTTATTTTCGAGAGTTATTCTTTGCCACCGCTAGCCTTTGGGGCGTAAACGGGGAGGGTACTTTCCTAGTGGTCGGTAAAAGTTGCCTTTGCTTCAAAGATAGGCTCAAAAATGTTTGGCACTCCACTTCCCGGTTTGTTTGGGCAAAATACTAGCCAGCTATTATCACTTTGATTGCTCCCAGTCAAATGATTAATCTAGGACTGCCATAACAAAAGAGAGAATTTGTTTTCAATTGGCGTTCTGAAATGACTTATTTGTATGGACGCAGCGATTTATTTGAATAAATTGAATATCTCTTGTCTTCATAAAACGACTATCTGTGTTCAGTAATTGATTATTTAGACATGTGCACTTTTCCTTTTATATTTGGGAGTGTTCTATACGTAGAGAAGTTCCTGCAGGATTTCAGAACACTCCCACTGGCTTTCACATCAGTATACAGTGTGATGTATTACTTGTCTGGTTGATGTGATTATACTTTCCTTGTGAAGAAACCAATAAATGAATGAACTGAAATAAAAGATGTTCGTCCACCTTAATGAAAACGTGCAATTCACCATGCAGCTATGTACCACTATTTGTTTTGTGTATCCTTTAATTAATCCACACAGAAGAGTTTTGCAGTAGCCTACTTTACACGCGAAAAAAGTAATATAAACAATCCGTGGGGAAATGATCGATGTAAGACTAGACTGATTCTGAGAACTCAAAAATTCATATAAATAACGTCACAATATAAATTACATAGGCGTAGGAATCGTCGGTGCAGGGGGCGCCAGCCCTCGCAGGTTCAAACTTTGGGGCGGAGCCCCTACAGGTGTTAAGGTGAATTATTTGCTGGTTACACAATTCATTAATTTTGAGTGGATATAATACATGCAAAAATGTAAATGATTGCACCACTTTGCATCTTAATAGTTTGATCTGTTTCGCGGACATTAGTATCAGTTCTGCTTTTTGTGATGTCGATCATGCCAAATGTTCAGTTTAAAACTCGAAAATTATACATGACAAGCAAAAGTTGTTTGCACTTGGCACGCTTTGAAATTTCAGCAACTTACCTCCTCACCTCATCGAAAGGTCGTAGCTATACGTCCATGCCCGTACTACTCACCGACCACCCCTCCCCCCTCCCCCTCCAGGTTTGAACACCTTCCTACGCCTATGATAAATTGCATTAGTTATACAAGCACTTCGTTTTAGGAGATAATCAAATAGTAGGCTAACTATTGAACCATTGATGATTTATATACTGAAATTAGGCCTTGATAGATATTCTTCGGAATGTAATTTATATCTTTATTAATGGCACAAACACACGTTTTGCCCTAGTCTATGTTCGTCAAAAGGAAATTATTGCGTTCATTGCGTTGTTGAGGTTTGCTGTAGTTTACATATTCGCCAAAATATTATTCAACATTTGAACATTACTATGTTTGTGTTGAGATATGATGAGCTCCAAGATACATATTAGCCTGGTATTGACCTTTCGAATCAGATAAGAGTATTACGAGGTTTGATGCGGTGAAATATATAATGAAAAGTTTTCACATGAACACAATCTAATGTTACATTTATGATTTTAATTGTTTCGAGAAGAATATTGGGAGCATATACTGATACAATTTCCATCTATTTGAACCTCAAAATTATGATTGGTTAAAAGGGACATTTAGGTAAGAATCAAGAAAACTTAACATGTTGTAAAGACAAATACAGATTGAATGTACAATGGGTAAAAATGAGAACATCTGATACCGTTTTTGAGACATCTATTTTTATTAATTTTCAAGTAGCTGACAAAATCTTTCCACCAACAATCTTATGATGACGTCATAGTTACATGTTGTCAGTCATCCAGGTATAATTCAAATTATTGCGTTTTTTCGAACCCTGCCCATAGTGTCCTCTGTTAGAGCTTCTTGAGTGTTATACACCAGGCATTGTCAAGTAAATGTTTTGAAGTACCACTTTCCTAAAAAGGATTTCATGAAGCGCCACTACTAAATGCGAGCGCAGCACAGCAACTGACGGGTACTATGTGCACATAGACCAGTGGCAACGCCAGGGGTTCGGGATTGGGCACCAACCAAAGTCAAACTAACACTTGAAAAAATAAGTGATTACGCGCACAAAATGGGTTGATTTAGCGTGACGGTCATATTCAGCACAAATAATGCCGCGTGGTGCCACCACATGCCATAGAGCAAACAAGTTAATGCGCGTGAAGCGCGCGAACTATTCTGGTTATAATGTCGGAACTTTTATATTGGATAAGAATCCCACATTCAGCAAAAAATGACACCAGATGATATGACAAGACAAGAAGGTGTTGTTGTGGTGTTGTAGGCGGTGTTGTAGCCTAGTGGTTAAGCCGGAATCTTCCAATCATAAGGTCCCCGGTTCGAATCCCGCCGATAGCAAAGTGTCGTCTGGTAAGGGTGTTGTTTACTAGCAGCTAATCGACATGGACGTTAAATGGATGTGTGCCGAGAGATTGACTTCAGTCAGCTTACGACTCGATAAGCCTTCATGGCTTCCTTCGCGAGTTCCTGCTTGCAGGAAAATCAAATATACATACAAATATACAAGGTGCGAACAGCAGTCTACTGACGACCATGTTTGAGTGATCGCTTAGTTGCTTCTTTTTTCGAAAAACCTCATTTTTCCTTCTCACTTACAGTGATGCGCCACTTTGCATGTCACGATGCGCCACAATTGACGCGCGCCGGCAGTTGGCATTGCCTGTTCTACACCTTCAACAGATATACCAGGTATACGTGGTCCAGGAAAATTGTCAAATAATGTTGTTTGCAGTTATCCACGCCATGTGCGATTTGCGGTGAAAAAAAACGTTCATTATACATGAGCCTTCGTGGTGTTCTCGAAGCTCGTCATCACCCTCCCCCTCCCCCTCACACACCTCAAGCTATACCAATCCCGCAGAAAATACGCAACCAGGAACAACAGGAAAGCCTCAAATGAGGTGTTGACCTCTTCCGACATCAATAGGGATCTTCTATTCAATATTTAACATATGTATACTAAATATAGGAATTATCCACTTTGATACTGCTGAGATAATGTGGTTACAAGGTTTCATTGTTTTTCCTTAAATGACCTTTGCCCTATTTTAAAATCAATAGGAAGCATGTACACACCATAGCCAACCCACTTACCAAGTATGACATCAATCCAGCTCGACACGCCTGATATAACTTGGTGTGGTGTCACATACACAGACACATACGCACACACACGCAGTCGTGACTTCATATATTCCTTCGGCTAACACCAAGGAATCAAAAATGAAAATTCGAGGCAAAATTTATCGCTACGCCTTCTGCCTCTCCCACATCAGTAACTAAATTAGACTGAAGTTTGGATTCGCGCTGCTGCTGATGGAATTATGATTGACGCACCATTTGTTAATATTGATTTGGAATCGTTTGATAAAAATTCAGATATTGTACCTTACAAAATAGTTATTGACATAACTTGAATGATTTCAAGCCTATATGTATATTGTATTATAATTTCGGCATGTAAATATTATCGGACTAGCCGACGCATGCGGTAACCTATAAATGCCAAATAAAAATAATTAGACTCTTGACCGAGCGTTTGCGTAAGCAATATACAGTTCAATTGTATGGTGAATGCTAGACGTATATATAAACCTTCCCTCCCAGAAAGTTCACCCTATCTCTAACGATTTATTCGAGTTAACATCGATTGACTGTGACAAAGAATAAAAGAAGAAATTCTCTCGCCTCGGTAAAAACTCTAATAATATGAAGGGAGTCTTAGCAAATCTTTCAACATCCGCGCGAAGAAAACAAAATTACAAGCAAGCAGTCGAATCAAAAATAACATTTACGTCACAATGACGCACCAAACGTTCAAAAGAGATTTGACTCCAAATAAAAGTTCGACTTCTCGGCGTACCATGTTAATTCTTTGACCGAGCCCTTTTATTTATCGTGGGAAGCCAGCGGCAAATGACCGGATAACTCTGCAAGTCTATTTCCATAACACTTCTGTTTTCAAAGTAGAGATGGAATGATTATTGTATAACCGGGAAAGAACGAAGACATAATTGAAGCAAACTATTGGAAGCGCGCAGTGGCGTAACCAGCCTTTTTCATTTAGTGGGGCAAAGGCGGGGCAGAGAGTTTGATTAGGGGGCATGACACTGGGAAGGAGTATAAGGTGTAGGAGGCCTTCCTTCGGATTTTTTCGCTTTTGGGAGGGGCCTAGATGCAGAATAGTGCTAATATTTCCAACCTTTTGTTTAGACCCAGGCCTTTGTTTATTTAGTACAATTGTATTTGTTTAAAAAAAGTTCGTTGGCGTCATGGAGTTAGAGGAAGTCTGGTGTATCATGGGGCGGGGTACGTGGCCCGCTTCAGAGCCTAAGAAAAATTGTGATTCGAAATGCGCTCTTGGACTATTTCCGGTCAAAGAAAATAGCAGGTGTGTCACTTACGCGTTATGAGCAAAGTCTAGTTTCGTAATTTCAAAAATAAATCCAGCAGAAGTGTGTGGGGGAGAGTGGGGAGGTGGGCAGAAAAACTATGCAAATTGTTTTTCTTCTCCTTTTTTTCTGAAATATCACTGAATAGGTTTGCCGGAATCTCAGAAGGGCAAACATTTAAGTTCCGAACTGTACAATGCTGATTAACTACACTATTTACAAATAAAAAAATCACCAGTGACTGCCCGACTTTTGGCATGAGGCGTATCGGTATAGCCTATGTTGCACGAATTTCTTGCCTAAGGAAGGGACATTTTCCAGTCTTTCAGCCGCATACTCCGAAACATGTGATGTAACAAAGAATTATCCAATTACTATGGGCCTAGCTTACTTTGCATACTGAGCCTTTGCCAATATATTAGACCTAATATGAAGTCAGAAAAAGAACAACAGTATACAGGAATGTTGGTATTCTTCTGGATATCAGATTCGGCAGGGCCTTTTTCAAGAAATTTCTAGTAGGGGAGCCATTTCCCAAAAGGAACCATCGTGACACTATCTGAGCGGAACGCCACCAACGGTTGGCGCGTAGCGTAGGCAGAAATGCTTGGCCAAGGGAAAATTTGAAGAAGAAAAAAAATCGGTGAAATCGGGGGAAAATAGGACTTAAGGTTACTTCATAAGCTCTGCTTTAGTCATTGTTTTACACAGGTAAATAAAGGTAATCATATACTGATAAAGAATTCGTTGGGTATAAATCCATGACAGGTGGTCTTGGCTAGGCCCAAATTGTGATGTCACAGCTAATCTGTTGCAGTTGGCAAGGCTAACTATTGGACCAATGAAGCATTCCTGTTTTTACATTCACCGAAGAGGCACTTTTACCAATGTTTGTTGTCATTTGAAGAGGAACTTGATAATTAATTGTTAGGTTTGTGATATCATTATTTGTTTTACATACCAAAAAGATACCTACTGGGGGGGGGGGTGGTGAGCTGAGCAGGTGGGCCGTGTAGGAGACTGGGTGGGCCACGGCCCCTTGAGATTCGGACAAACAGATTGGGGCAACAGATTTGGTCCTTTGGGCAAACATCTACGATATACACCCCGAACATGTACAATGCTTATGAACTAATAGCTACGCTTTCTACGACAACATTCCCAATATATTCCCCGGCCCCCACCTCGTAGTCCCGTACACATACGGTTTCTAACATAAGATGCAATAAACTGGTGATTTGATGCATTAGTCTAGCATAAGTGTAGACTACCATATTTGGAAAAAAAAGGAGTGTGAACAGGTAGTGCACATAGGAAGAGGCTAGGAGGGCGGGAGTCACAATACTGTTTGCATTACGCTTCATTTCGCGGCATGTTGGCTTTCTCAAGTAAATATTTAGCCATGTTTTCCTACATTGTTTTAGATTCATTTTTAGCAGTTGTAAAATGATTTGACATTGTCATACACGCATTCAGTGAAAGTTATGTGCCGGGTAATTACAACCAACAAATTATTAGCACTAAATGTTGCTACTTGTTAATGACATCATTCAGTATGATCAGACAATCTCAAAAGTAATTTTTAGAAACACTAAACTGATGCATGAAGAAATTATAGATTTCTCATTGTTTGAAATTTAAAAGTTTGGGCGATAATTTATGTTAATTAGGCTAGGCCTCTGTTAGTCTGTTTTGTTCTCCACAAATTGACATTACCTTTCAAAGTAAAAATCGGAGGACTAAGTTATTTTTAATTTTCTATCACACAACAGTATAATTGTTTGGATTAGATGGGATCACCATTTGACAATCGAACGGGATGAATTAGAAATCGAACGAAAAAATTGGGAAGGCAAAGAGAAGGAAAAGGGGAAAAGAAAAAAAGGAAAAGGGGAAAGAAGAAAAGGAAAAAATACATCAAAATGGAAAACAAAAAGAAGGCCCAGACAAGCCTAGTATTCACACAGTTGCCCAATCCACGCCCAGTTGACAGGGTGGGGACTGGGGTAGGTAATCTGATAAGGCCTAAGAATATGAAAGACTTCTCGGTTAGTCTAATTTTGGACGGCTTTTACCGGCACAATTTTACAGTAGGCCTATTTATCCCCCAAATCAAGGCTATACGTTGCCTACTAAGTTGTTTTGAACCAAGAAGCCTGATTACCGGGCTAAAAAAGGTTTCACAGGGCAATTCTGGTCGATTTCTGCCCGGTAAATGGAGCTTTTCAGCCCGGTAAATTCCCAGAGAAAAATATGAATCGGTCAAGGTGTACAAAGCCACCCCAATATGGATTGCCAACATATTCATTTGACAGTCAACAAAACGTACAATTCTTTAAATGTAACGCAAATGTAACATTGATCTCCTGGCCAATTATCCCGTCGAAAACTCTATTCCCGACAGGTGTCAGCCGCCCGACGGAGTTGGAACTTCTGACAAAAAGCAAACATTTGTGAGCTTGTCTTTCACGCCTTCACATCATGCATGATTACCGTTAGCGAATTTTCTGTAACAGTAATATGATAAAAGCGGTAAAGCACTCTATACCCTGCGCCCCCAATCTCGGGACGCCGAGACGAAATACCAAAACCGGAACGAAAACTTTGCCTGCCCCCCTCCCTGACCGGAAAGCTGGCTACACGCCTGTCATTGGATAACACACAAACTGAGCTCTATAGTCAGAATTATCTATTTACTGCTTGAAGTTGTGATCTGATCAAATTACCTCGTTTACCACAAAGCCCATGATACAAACTTACGTAGTTCCTTTTTGGCACTTCGATCTAAACCAAAAACAGAAGAAGGACACATCTCTTTGATTTCTCCCCGTGGAGGATGTGCTAAATTTAGAAGAGAATATCAAGTTGCCGTGAATACGAAGCCACACATCTTAGCTTCCAGGTAGAAAGTTCATTGCACAGAGCGGAGCCTATCGCGTCGGCGCTGGTCACAAGGAGTTTGCAGTGGTGAGAGACGTCCAAAATGGGAGCTATTTTACTTCATACTGAATATATAATGGAGGTATGAAGAAAAGATGTGATCGATAATTTACACTTGTTTAGTACGGTTACCTACATAATTGACATATTCAAATGCGGGTGCCTTATTACGTTAGCACCTAAATATAATTTGTTTATTGACATTTTAAAAGAGCTCAGTGAGATGTGTGTGTGCGCACGCGTGTGTGTGACTGTGTGTGTGTGCTTACGGGTTTAGGAAACCAATTATGGCTCATCGAGGAACCATGACGCTAGGTGATAATAGATGAACACCGGCGAACGCTCACCTATTGTTCTAGAATAGTGTTCAGAGAGAAACGAGGCAGGCGTGTAACTCTGACAATCACACCCTGCTCCCAGCACCGTCATTTAACGTCCCCATCCGACGGACGTGAGTGGAACCCTCAGCATTTACCCACTTTCCTAAATGCTGAGAGAGGTGGTAGCAACCTGTCCGTCACCACTTTAGAACACCCGTGCCGAAACATGTCCAGTGAGCCTAATTACCACGAAGTTAATTGTTTCTCATCACAACGAAGCCACTGAGAATTTGACCATCAACACCTGCATTTAACGAGCAAGTATGAAGGCACGAGTGGGAATTGTACCAGGGCATCTGTAGTGTAGGCGGTTACTTGAATTGTAAAGGTTTTGTAAATAGGCTTCAACTTCACTATGAAAGATTTGACATGGCTTGTTGTCTGCATACTCTGTTCGAGTTTGGCCAAAACGTAACACTGAGTCACAGACTTGCCAACAATTTCACAATATCGTATTCCACACTGCAGTCTTAAAGTTCTTAGGTTTTATTTAGTTATCAGTAGAAAGTTATTATACTGTTATAATGTACTGGCTGCAGGGTTAGTAGTGAACATATCCAATTGTCGACAGTACTAACATGATTCCATAACATTTCATATGCTTCAAATTAACTTATCCTTAACTATCCCAAGCCATTAATTTCTTGTCAGATGGACGCACTGGGTAGTTGATGAGTCTTGAACACATATTCATAACGGCGAAATCCGGAACGGGATAAATAAGAGTAAATCCGATAAGGCTGTAGGTTCACAGCATACCATCCGAAGCGCTCAAAGCCGAAAGGGAAACGGTAGTGAAATGTTTGGAAGCGTCTTGTGGTAGTGTTTCGTGCACAGCGCAATGGCTAGATGAATGGACGACATCAGAGATGATTATTATGCCGAAAGTGGCTGGTAAGATTGCACGAAACATAGGCCATCGATCTAATCAGTCACGTTTCCAAACCACTGATTGGCATCCTTTGACAGCGCTTGGACGAGAGAAATGGCTGATGAGCAATTCGGTTTCGTTCCAAGCAAGAGCACGACAAACGCTACCACCACCTGGAACCGTAATTGCAGTCGTTGTTACGACTAATTCAACAGTGCCTTGCAACGTTTACCGACGTTTTGTTTTTCTCAAACGTCTGCCAAAGAATCTTTCACATAGCCAACAATTTTCAATTATAATAAAATGTTTATGGGAAGCTTCCCTTCCATAATCATTTTTTATGTGAGCATTGATGATATGTCCACAAAATTGTCATGTTGTCATCAGGGGCGGCGATCCTGGGGGGGGGGGGGGATATACCCCCGCATGACAATGGGACCAACAATATTGCTATGCCTATATCTATGCATCACCATGCATTTAGAGCTGTATTTTGATGTATTTCTAGCATATTTCTAGCATATTTCTAGCTTATGTATCATGTTTCGGCTGTGCTATAGGTGTTCCAAGCATGTAGCTCCAGCAGTTTTCTTTAAAACCGAAAAGTGGTACCGTAGTTAATCTATTGCAGTGTCATTAATTCAAATAGTAGGGTATGATAAGCCAAGCGGAAAAGT
>JAODUJ010223322.1:0-10471 GCA_027564615.1 Psolus chitonoides
TCCAAATAAATGTTCACAGTAAATATACAATTTTTCTTCCTTTGTATATGCATGCCATAATGTGATTATCTCCAATATACAAAATGTTTAAATGTCAGCATACTTACTCAACATCTAGATTCCCCAGTCGCTTCAAGCTATTTCGGATTGCTACAGGAAATTTGAAGTGGTGAGAGTGAAGGCCATAAATAGCACTGAAATCAGAGAGAATAACATAGCAATTTCACATAATCCATCATACCAAAGTCTTGAGGTATATCATATAGATATTGCCACTGCCTTCAGAGCAAGGGTGTCATTTTTTGTTGAGGGGGACCTGCCCCTCCCCCTCACACTTTTTGAGAATGCTTCTATTAACTCCATCATTTCACACAGTAAATTATTTGACAATATGGTCATGTCCCCCCACTTTTGAGAGAAAATCGACGCTACTGCATGCTTTAGAGCTTTCTGTGCACTTTACTGCAAGCAGTCTCATCGCCATACCATACACAAGCTCCATCCTCCATTAAACATTGCTGAAGTAAAGCTGAGCTTTCTTCAAAAAAATTATTTACTTCCAATTCTCTACATTCTCTACATTTATTTCTCAGCCCCAGCTCAACAAAACATTACGGGGTATTCATAATATAGAAGATAAACTTGTTGGCTTTAGGGTTGTATATTTTCCGTCCATGATGAGTTCTGTGAACGTACGGCAGATTTTATTTTGAAAAGGGGAAATAAAATCCTTTCAAAGGCAAACTGAACAAAAATGTCCAAATACCGCCCTTTCCAATCAACCTTAACTTGGATATTTGAGAGTCATATATATTTTAGCTTTTCGACAGTGCTCATTCCATTCTGATTGGTCGAGCGGAACCCCAGGCAGATTTCACTTTGAGAAAATACTCCTGTTGAATGTGCCAAAACATGCTATTATGTCTAAATTGTTCGTCCTCACATCCCTTTGTGAAAATGCCCCCATGCTGAACGTTCCAATACACATAGAGGGAGTTATGAATATAGACATTGTACTACAGTGTGTTTCTCTGTTTTTTGCTCCAGTTTTGAAAGAACATGTGTACATTCTTGGTGCAATAATATTGTTACTGGCTTCCTGAATTATTAAGGAGGACGTGGTAGCCTAGCGGTAAGGCTCGGGTCTCGTGAGGCAAAGATCGTGGGTTCGAGCCCCGCCACGGTGTGTCCTTGAGCAAGGCACTTTATTCGTATTGCCTCACTCCACCCAGGTGCAAATGGGGACCTGTGAGGTGTAATTCGTGAATATGGCGCTGATCTTGGTTGCCAGCTTGTACTCACGTATGTGTGGGGCAAACAAGTTATATCAATGACCAGGGGTAATTATTGTAAAGCGCATTGTGACGCATGTGGAATGCAGCGAATGCGCTATATAAATGCTTGCATTATTATTATTATTCATTATTATTAATTGCCTGCGACATTACATATTCCCTATAGATGGACAAGATGGAAAACCTCCCTCGTGTAAAATGAATGAGTCCCCGGAACTTCACGTAGCGCTATGTGTCTGGAGGTCAGTCTGTAAAAACCGCAGAAATATTCCACATAAAGGAAACTGAAAATATTATATAGATCAATTATATTTCTTGATCTCCCCCCCCCCCTCCCCAGTGATCGCTGCCCACGTCTGTAAGAAGGGGAATTCAATGATTCATTGCAAATGTCTCTCTCTGAAGCCCATTTATCCAATTTATTTTGGCTGATTTTCTCCTTCAAATCATTCTTTTCATGGTAGATTGTTGAATGTTGACCCTGTTTGCTATTAAATTTCACTTGACAATTTCAATTTTAGTGATTACAGCCATAAATAAACCTTATTTCTTGCTACCTTTTCATTCATATTTGTGGCCGTGCTCAAAAAAGTTGATTCGGCCAGAACAAGTCCATATATTCATTTCCGTACTCATTTCGCTGATTTCTAAACTTTTCAGCTATGTTCGGAGACCAGCATTTTGTGGCCAGTATGTCTGCCATAGTTCAGGTCAATAAGTCAGAGCTGTGACCACCTCCTATGAGAGTTAACCATATTACCCATTAGTCAGAGAAGAAAAATGACAGTGCATGTACCCTGAGGCTACCCCAAAAACTTCCATGGCTGCAGTAATTATTTTAGAGCCTTACTGGTTTACAGCATCAATATACACAGTACAGGGCACCAAATTGGGTGAAGGGGCACTACATCTGCAATTTTCTTTCTTCTTTCATTTGTTATTGTATGAAAACAATTCAATACCTCTCAACGTACTGGTCATCTCTGAAGGTGTCTTGCAGCTTTGTGAATACGGTAATCTGCAGCTGTATTTGGAGAACAAGGGGATCATCGTGAAGCTGGCAGTGAAATTATATTTGAGAAGTGGCAGTGGCTCCCCACCTATGGGTTCAGTCATGGGAAATTAGAAGAATTTGATAGAAAATGAAGGAAAATTGTGGTGAATTGGCAGTCAGTCAGGGGAATGAGAATGTTGTACCACCACCTCTGAAACCTTGCACATGCTACTGAGAAGTGGGTGAGTAGTGGTTCATGGTTGACTTCAGAAGGGACATACCTATGTTCCGACGTCCCAATGTTCCAACGTCCCTACATACCGATGTTCCGACGTCTCAATGTTCCGAGCGAGCGGAGCGCGACCATGGGTTGGCGCGAAGCGTATCAATAAAAGCTGTTGAAAAATATGAATCCAAGTAGATCACCGGAAGCGCCAGTCCCATCCACCCCCCCCCTCAAGGCCATATAAGTTGAATCATATGGTTAATATCGAGACCCGGGCCGTGTTTCAAACATTTAGGCCTGCATCTGAACATTGATAGTACTTACATATCGTTCTTCAAGTTTGTGTCACAGACGTTACAATGAATTTGTACATTATGAAACAAGGGAATAACAGCAGACTGATTGAATATGTGTGCTTGCATTAAGAAAACAAGCAACGCTAACCGTCCACAGCTGAATAATGTCATGCTATATACCATGGTGCAGTCGGCTCTTCCGTATCTTATTCAAATATTTAGATATCGTTGTTTGAAGTGTCCACTTTTAGCATATTCGTGTTACCATAACTCAATGATGCAATGTGCTATGAACTTGGGGGAATGTTTCTTTGGAAACACATGCTGAAAATACATCATGTAAGTCAGAACCAAATATGTCGCCATGGGTTTCGCGAAAATATGCCCAAATAACGTGTTATTTCGCCTTTCCGAGCCACGAAATGTCATGAAAGCATCATTTTTTAATAGTTCATTTCATGCACATATAGCTACTGTTTTGATTGGAACATGTGAAAGAGAAGGGAGAGTTAGATGGGAATTTTGATCACAGATTTGAAAAGAGCTGGGCCTGTTCACATAGGGAGTGATTTTTTAAAATTTCCGGACGCCATCTTGAAATTTTAGCCCATTCTGAAAAATCTATTTATATGGATTTATATAATATAAGATAATGCAGTTCGAAGTGTCCACTTTTAGCATATTCGTGTTACCATAACTCGATAATGCAATGTGCAATAATGAACTTGGGGATTGCTTTATTGGAAACACATGCTAAAAGTACATCATGTATGTCAGTACCAAATATGTCGCCATGGGTTTCGCGAAGATATGCCCAAATAATGCATTATTTTGCCTTTCCGAGCCACGAGGTTTCATGAAAGCATCATTTTTTGAATAGCTCATTTCATGCACATATAGCCACCGTTTTGATTGGAACGTGTGAAAGAGAAGGAGGGGAGGGGGGGGGGGGGGAGATGGGAATTTCAATCACAGATTCGAAAAGAGTTGCGACTGTTTACATAGAAAGTGTTTTTTTTTTTACATCCGGTCACCATCTTGAAATTTTGGCCCATTCAGAAAAATCTCCTTTGGCATTTCATACGCTCCAGCATATAGTAACACAACTATCAGGTTTAACCTTGCCTGCTCTATTCGATCTGTCCATCGGGACTCACGAGGAGACACCGCCAAAAGCACAGGTGGTGCGTCTGATTCCATGGACTAATCACTAACGAAGATTGCTGGGGTTTGACATTGTTACCCCTCCCCACCCACACCCCCCCCTCCACAATCCACACGTGGATTGTGGAATTTCATCGCCTGTCAAGTCTGTTCGTCTTCGCCTGTGTTCCACGAGGCATCATAAGAGTTGTGGCCCGGATTTGCGCTGATGAGCGGTCCATCGTCGCCACCACTGGACCGCTAGGACCATTGCTACGCAAACCGCGCAGGCTGTGACATCAGAAATTATCGAAATAGTTGTTGTTTTCTCTCGCTAAACCGAGAAAGGTTTGCACTTGGGAAGTGCACCAGAGCCTGATGGCAGTTATAGCGGAGTCCCCATCTCAGTTCGAAATGTCTTCAGTCCAAAACATCTTCATTCCAAAAATGAGATGCACGTCTTCAGTCCCAAATTTATTCAGTCCGAAAACTAAATACACCTCTTCAGTCCGAAACGTCTTCAGTCCGAAAATGAAATACACGTCGTCAGTCCGAAAATGAATTAAACGTTGTCAGTCCGAAAATGAAATTAGTTTTTGGGCGCAAAATTCCTGAACAACCTAAAGGTAGCACTATCGAAGCACTATCGTGACAAATTCCCAACAATGTACCATACAATCTGTAGGAGAAGTAGCATTTTGTGCGATTTCATAAAATGGTCCATATGGCCCATGCGGGACCATGAGCCCAAAAATCCTGAACAACCCAAAAGTACCACTACCAAAGCTCCATGGTGACAAACCCTCGAATTTGTATCATGGAATCTGTAGAATAAAGTTCTGTAGCATTTTGCATGATTCTATAAAATGGTCCATATGGCCCATGCGGGACCTTGGACCCAAAATTCCTGGACACCCTGAAGGAAGCACTACTGGAGCACTGTCGTGACAAACCTTCAATATTGTACCATACAATCTGTAGGAGGAGAAGCATTTTATGCGATTTTATAAATGGCACATATTATCCATGCGGGACCATGGGCTTGAAAATCCTGAACACCCACACCCACAGTACTATACTGACAAACTCTCAAAATTGTATCATGGAATCTGTAGGAGGAGAAGCATTTTGCGTATGAACAGAAAATGAGCCCTTACGGCCAACCTGTGACTTTGAACCACAAATTTCAGACCACCTCTGATGGTCCGCCACCCAACCATCATTTTTTCAAAGTTTCGTCAAGATGCGCTGATGCATCTGTACAAGGAGTAGCAATTGAACAATTGTGGACAAACAGATAGATTGATAGATGGATAGATGAATATAAAGCACAATGGTATAAGCTCATACATTGTATGAGCTAAAAAGAGGGCTCGACAAACCCTGAACCCAGAACATTGTACATAGGCCTACAATTTGTACGCAGAAAGCCTTTCCATTGGTTCTGTAAAATGGCAAATATGGCCCATCCACGACGCATGGCCCAAAATTCCAGAACACCCGAAACGCTATTGTGACGAACCCTCCCCAGTGTAACATACAATCTGTGACAAGATATTCTCAGTGATTTTATATATAACCCACAGCTAACACCGGACCCAAAATTTATGCACACTCTGAATTGCACCTTTGCTGATTCAGTTGCTCCTGATAATGCCTGCCTGCCTGACCTATGGGAATGAAATCCACTAAATATGAGATAGAATCTGGAGTTTTTCAAGGGGCATGTCAGTTGAAGATGTATCAGCTTACTTATGCATACTGGTCAAACATTTTTGTTACAATAATGATTCTGAAGGTTCTCAAAGTAACATACTTTCAAATAATCATCAAGTTCTGGGATGATGTATAAAAAAAATCACACAGAAGCCATCTATGCTGCATGTGAAACATGTATGAGCTACTTGCCATGTATATATTTTTTTAAATAAAGTTCCCTGAATGGGAATACAAATTTTTCTTGCAGGATGGACATGACTCTGCCATTTTTTTACAGCTGATATATAAGGAGGGTCATATTCTACAAGTTATGAAAGCCAACTGAGGCTGACTGATAAGCCCTGACAAAGTGATCATGGAATAACACCGACAATGCCTCTTCTCCTCGAACAGTGTCTGGAGATTAACAGCATGCACAACCTCATCCTGCTCCGGGACCACCATTTAACGTCATCGAATGACATGAGTCTCCCAACATTCAGTCACTTTCTCCAATGCTGTGAGAGGTGATAGTAAAATGTTAGCCACCACTGCTCTGCAGCCGTGACGGGACCTAACCATGGGACCTAATATCGGATAACCATGGATATCTCACGACAATGAAAAACGGAACCAAAAAATGCAAGCCTGTCACGTCAACTTCGGAGGTGGAAATAGGACCAGAGTCTCTGCGCTATGAGCGCTCTCTCAAACTACTACACCACGGTTTCACCTCTGAATATACCTATGCTCTGGAATAACTGACTACATTTCTTTCATACACACTCCTGCATACTATGTACAGGACTCTTTCCTCTTGAATACTATAATAGTTTCGTTGCTTTTCATCACCTTCAAAGCACATTTGGACAGCCTCCAGTTGGATTGTGCACTATATAAGATCAATTATCATTATTATGTGGCAATTGAGGATAATTACTCACCTTAGGTGAAATTACACGGGCCCCAAATAGGCGGTAATCACTGCGCCCTCGGCTGTTCCCACTCATGAAGACTCCATGAAGTGTTGATCTGTAATGGAGATTGAAGTGATGTTGCTCGAGTTGAGATAAGCACAGATCGAAAACCTCACAAAATACCTGCTGGCCTAAACATTATCTTTGGGTTGGTGTACTATGTTATCACTGTAGGGGAGAGTGGCATTAGTTGAGCCATTTTTTTACATTTTCAAGCCTTGTAACAACAAAAAGAGCTACATGCACAAACTAGCTTGTGTTAAGATGAGTTTACATATTTTTCTCAATGAAGACTATGATAGTTAATTATATAATTTTCATTAATGACCAATAGCTTCTCAAAAAATGTATGTATTTTGGCACAATTTACTCCGAGCGTGGGGTGAATTGAGCCAACCCACAGGGTTAGTTGAGCCATGGGAGGAATAATGAGCCAGTAAACACATATTCGACGGGGTTTGCTCAATGGATCATACCAGACTGAAAGTGGTACTTCCCGTTAAGAGCAACACATGAAATTGGATCAGGATATGAGTTATTGATGGTAATGGGCCATACTGGAGCTGGAATGGTTCCCTTGCTACTAAATTCCATAACAGATGCGGGCCATGTTATCACTGCTCAACTAACCCCAAGTGGAATGGCACAACTAACCCCACTATGTCATTTGTGACAAATTACCCAATTCACACATCACTCTTACAGTATTTTACCCAGCTTCTATTAACAATGTATGACTGCCATAATTCTTCGATATATACCCAGAGGTGATCAATAAAATTGTTACGTTTGCCTAGTACATCATCTTACAAGCATTGGTACGCAAAATTCACTTTTGATCTGAAAAAAATGAAATTTCGGGCTCAATATCTAACCGTGTTACTTCCCCTTGTGGGGATATCCCTGAAATGGGTTATATAGTGTACTGTATCATTTGGAGGGGTTATGATATAAATCCTGGAACACTGCTAACACTGGGGTGGCGGCTCAACTAACGATCCTGCAAGTGGCAACTTGCATGAAATAGACTCCCACTATATAGTCTTCCACTAGTGGCGGCGCTTTAAGATAGGTTAGGTTGGAGGATGTGGGGTGCATTTGCACATCAATATTTTGGGGGGTGAGGGGGGGGGGGGAATGCCTCTACATTGAATGTAAAGATACTGGAGCATTAACTAGTAAAATGACTTGAATGCCCTTCCTATCAGTCTCCTTGAGGAGGATCTAGTTAACAGATAAACCCAATTTGTTGAATGGGGATAAGCACCAGCGATAGCTCGCCTTCTCTTATAAGAATAGTGCTCGGAGCTGTAACGAGGCAGGCGTGAACACTCCTGCTCCCGGGACCCACATTTAAAAAGCCTTTAGCCACTTTCCTAAGTGCCGAGAGAGGTGGTGGGACTATTCAATGACAACTGCAGTACAGCTGAGTGAAGCATTTTATTTCCTTGATGTTGGTGGGTTTGAATCCGGGACAATCGGCATACAAAGCGGATCACTCAACCACTCGGCCACACGAACCTCCTCAAAATTTCTATTCATTTACAAGATATTTTATGGTTATGACTCCAGAGCCTAAAATATTGAGAAGTGTTCTATTTTTATTATTTCCGATATCTCATCCCTGATGTTTGACCTAGTCACACTTTCTTAATGTGGGGTGTAATTTTTCCCAAAATCAGCCAAGATCTTGCTGCAAGACACCTTTATTGAAAGGTGGCAATTTTTGGAATGACACCTGACTACTCTCTGACACACACCTAGGGGTTCTGGCATGAAAATTGCCAGTGTATCTATGCGGTCCTTTTGGAGATACATACTTGTATAAGGTGAGCTAGGTTCAACGTGAAATACAATGGTTGCCATGGTAATAGTCTGGGTGGGTGCATGGTAGAGACACCTATTGATTATGTCAAGATAAATTACCCATGGTCAATGAGGGGTCTGGTCTAGGGGTACACTCAAATTTCTGTCACTTGTTTTTGTGTCTGTGCGTGTGCATGCATCCAATTTTCCATGGTTTATCATATTTATCTTAAAATCCCAAGGGCCAGTTGCTGTCATATTTTGCAGAGAGCATAGGCGTGGGGGACGAATATATTTCAGGGGGGCAAGATGAACGTGCCCGAAAAAAAGGTTGTTGCAGGAGTATGGCTTTTCACGATTGACATGGGGGAGGGGTCTAAGGGGATGGTGTGTCCCCCTTCCCTTTGATAAAATTTGGAGTTTCTAATGTGCTTAGATGCAAAGTGGTTCAATATATTGCTTATTTAGAACATGTAACTTCTGAAATGTTGAACTACTTTTTAGTCCATTTGTTTCTATTTTGACCTTCATCATTTCAACTATACTTACAATGATGTCATATTAGAAGTTAGAAGAACTTCGATCGGATCTTCAACACATATGACAATGTATGGTAATACTTTGCAGAAATTTATTCACAGAGTCCAATTTCGGGTTAAGAACAGCACATTCCGTACATGTCGTGTCAAGATAACCAGAAAGCCAGTTGGCTTAGTGATTCCTTGGTCGACAGCTACTTTACAAAGTTTCCCAGTGTTCAACCTCTATTGACCTCAGACTTCTCCTGAACAATAGGGTTTTTCATAGTTTGACCTCTGTTGACCTCTCTAAAAAAATAATATGGATCATGTACTCATTATGTTGTCCTCAGAACAGTGGAACAGCTCGGAACTAAATGAACTTTTGCAATTGTTGCAGAAATTTTCATCATCCACATTGGAAAATCAATATTCCAAGAACTCTACTGGACCAACAATACCAGGCATGCAGTTTGCAATTGGAACACATATTGTCATAGCTGTCATCACTTTGCTATGGGTAATTCCAAAACAAATGAAAGGTTACACTGCTAACATAGAGCTATGTAAACATGATTTATAACTCCTAGCCTCCTATAGATTGTAATGTGCATGTGTGCAGCAAGGACCTCAAACTTAATTGGATAAACAAACATTACTGACAGTCAGGATGATTATATATGACTGTATACACATACATACATACATACATACCTATACATATATATACATAAATACATACATACATATGGAATATAGGGAAATAGACAATATGCAGCATCGGGCGCACATGTTTGCTATATTTCCGATCCAGGAAGCAAATTTGCGCAGTAATTTGGGCACTCAGTCAAAAAAAATAAGAGAAACGTCTACTTTTGCTTAATTTTTCCCATTTTTTCTCTCAGCAACAATTTTGGTTCTTGTGAAATGTATGGGGCTGGTCTATCCTGCCCCCTCCTTCCAAAGAGGAATAGATAAATGGCCATCTCAGAAGCAAAATACTATACAGAATGAAACTTCTATGTTACTCAGCTAGAAATAATGTGCTGAACATTCCAAGTTTCATGGTGGCCGTTAGAAAACATAAAAGAAAACATCAGGATGGAGGGTCCATGGCAAGTACTAACTCAGTTTTGTGTGTATTGTTAACACCGCATTCAGGGCTTTGGAAAATGCTCGTGTACCATGGGCTGTTTTGTGCTTTTTGTACATATGGCCAACATACATTCGGCAGCATTGCACATAATTGCACAGGATTTGGTGATAAAATCTGTGGATTGGCTTTCTTGTTTCCTTTTTGGCAGGGGATTGGTTTGAATAGGTGATTGCCGCCTTGGCCCCCATTCAAAATTGCACCTTTGCCGATTCAGTTGCTCCTGATGATGCCTGCCTGACCTATGGGAATGAAATCCACTAAATATGAGATAGAATCTGGAGTTTGTCAAGGGGCATGTCAGTTGAAGATGTATCAGCTTACTTATGCATACTGGTCAAACATTTTTGTTACAATAATGATTC